>OY728164.1:1009652737-1009862737 GCA_963277665.1 Viscum album | reverse complement strand
ACAAGAAACACATGAACACCTAGGTACACAAATGATTCAAGACTCATCCCACCCAACTAGGTTTGAGAAGAACCCATTAAGAGTCTTATTGTATTTTCAAAATCACCCATAGGCCCAACCTGATGGTTTTTTCTTACCTATCTAGCCATTATGAAGCTCACCTATGAAGAACACCCTTTTATTTCCCACCTAGCCTATTTGAGAGATCTCCCACACCCCACCAATAGATTTCAAATCCTCCATGGCCACCTTAACCACATCACCTCCCTAACCAACCACTGCCCCACATAGCACTTGAATATCCCACATCCCACTATCTTCCATGGTCACCCAGTACTGCTTGTGTCCTATCCACCACCAACCAGAACCATATCCTCTGGTTCATGTAATGTCGCCACCCTTGTACACCATTGGCCCCTGCATCATCGACATACCACCATCGACAGAGATTCTGATCATCCATCACCTGCACCCTATGTGGGCTTAACTCCAAAAAAAGTTGGCATCAACAAAGCTGATTCTAGTATCATTGATCTGTACCCAATTTAAATGGGGAGCTATGGACAGTTAGTGTGGAACCCCCCAACTAGATACACATTGGAAAAAATTATTCTATCTAAATAATCCATCATATGAAATAACAACAACAATAATAACAGCAACAAAAACAACAAAAACAACAACAACTACAATAACAAAAAATAACAACAATAGAAAAAGAAACAAAAAAATAAAACAACAAGAATAATAACAATAATCAAAGATGGAATAAACTATGAGCTTAATAATACAAGCCCATGACCCTATAAAATTTATTAAAATGAAAATACACACACACACAACATAGTACATGCGTTTGTGAAGTAAAAAAATGTGGCATAAATATTCTATTAATAAAAACAAGAAAAGACATACAAATTTCATCACATAATCATTTCTTTATGTATCCTTACTCTTCTATGAGAACCAACTTGATTATTCTTGTGAATAACTACTCTTTACGCAGTGTTTGATGCTCTGATTTGATCAACCACACCTACTTAATCCTCCTTACCATCCGAGACTACTTCACATTACTTAGTATTTGTTTCCCCAGTTAGTGTATTAAACTATTCCTCAATAGAATGCATAGATCATTAAAAATTCCCTTAAAAAACAGAGGAGTGACCCACATCAGTTATATTCTCTATAAATAAATTGCAAACTCCTTGTTGGATCTTAACATGAGTTTGGTTATATACTTATTTCCCAACTATTCCTAGAGGAAAAATTGCAGGCATATCCACTAATTCTAGTGAAACCTTCTTATTAATTCTTAGATCCTTATGGCCAAAACTTAAAGAAATAAGAGTAGACCCCTACCCTCTCCCACTCACGTTAGGACCACGTGTCATAACATGAACTGTACTTACATCACTAAGTGAATTATGGCATAAGGATCCCTCACCAAATCCATCTCCAATATTATACTCCTTGTTGGAGGTGACTGTGAGATCAAGAATTGGATTATATCTCCCATATTGTACAAATTATTTTATAAAGAAGCTAATAGGATAATTTTAATGAATATAATCTACCTTCACTAGAGTTTTATTAAGTGAAACACTTGATTTGTTGGGTATTGATGGGGAATAATGGGAGCCCACCCTATATTGAGGTTCCAACATCATGTTCAGATTTACTAGTGAAGGAACAACCTTCCAACTTCTAGGATCCAATTAACCCATGAGGGTGTCAGCTATGAGGATCCATTTTAGGTTAATAGGATGAGAGCCCACTAAGGGAATCAATATCTTTCCCTTGTTCTTCTTAGAGCTAAAAAAATATTTATTAGTGTCAGCTAAATCAAGATTAGACAACCTATAATTTTATCTATATTTTCTTATAACAGAACATGGATTCCAAGGAGGATCTTTAATTGGTCCATACAATTTAGAGTTTCTATAATTCATCACATTGATATCCTCATAGGGATGATTCATCCCTAGGATAGATATGTGATTAGCTTTAGCTTTGGAATTTGTGGTAGAGGTTGTGATAGGACTAGTAGCCTCAATATCCAAATTCCTCACATCAGCCTATTATTGGGAAGAAATACCACCCATTGGAGTAATGGAATAGAAATCATGGCATGAAAACTACTTAGATAGTTCTCCATAAACAACAAAAATAAATTAAGGACTTCCTTTGTTTCCCACACTGTGATTCCTAGGATCCATATCCTTATGAAAAACTCTATTAAATCCAATATCAGCATTCTTCAATCTCATTTTTACTGACCAATATTCAATGTAATATTAACCGGATTATTGAATTTACAGTGGTCATTAAATTGAATAATATTCTTATAATTTATGTATGTCATACCCATGAAATAATTTTTAGTGATATGACCAATGTTTCCACACATGGAACAAATGCGAGGAAGACTTTTTGGAGTAATTGATATTTAAATTATAAGCTCACCAGCTAACAAAATCATAATTTCCATTTGGGGAGAAAGAATATCAACCTGAATGAGTACCCTAAAAAATTTCCCAAAGCACGTTCTCTCAGTTTCCTTATTGAATTGTATGGGAATACTCACCAGTGAGGAAATGTCCCAAAGAATATGGGGGTTCCAAAAAACCATCTTAATCCATCAATCTGAATCAATACACAAGAACATACATTCTTAATATTCAAGGGATTAAAGAGAATATCCAAATACCAGATCCAAAGAGTACCTAGATCGAGGGATAAAAATTTGTACCCCTATATCGTAGATTTTAAATCATCTAAAGGGAATGAAATGTAGAGAAAACCATTCTCTATTGAAGTCAAGATTCAATCCTCAATAACCCAAATTTTAGAGATATGTTTGTGTGGTACCTCCATCTTTCATGGTTTGTTAGGTGATTGTGGAATAACTTGAGCAATAATAAGGTATTTATAGGACTTAATCCATTCCTCCCGAATAAGATGATCTAAATTAACTAAGGATAGAGTCCCATTTTTAGAAACTTTGTTAGAAGAGTAGTTAACATTGAATAATAAACTACCCTTTTCATCTTTTCCAATTAATCAAATTTTAATTTCCACCTTTTGGTGAACGAAATCATTCAAACTAGGGTTTTTGATGGTATTCAGACTACCCTTGTTTAAATAAATTAATATAACTGTATATATTCAAATGGGTGAGAAATCTAGTGGATATGAAACCACTCATTGCATCTCTGGTTAGGGGATCAACTCTCACTACCTTTTCTTTTATTTACATTGAAGGTAGGATCATTTCGCCCTGTGCATGTGCGTGGATTATTTCAGGACCTCAATTTGGGGGGGGGGGAGTGTGAAATTTATTTAACTGGAAGTAGGTCGAGCTCTCAGGGTTAGATGACTTTGTTATTATAGGATGTTACAACAAAACAAGATGCACTTGGGTTCTTGACACATGTCCATTGGAAGGAACCATATGTGTAGAGGAGTGGAATCACTCATAAAAGATGGTGGAAGCATCCAAGATATATTCTCAACACACTAGGAATCCTCCTTGCTCGACAGTGATCAATGGATAAGGAAGTTGGGATACGAGAGGTGGCTGACTAGCGATGGTAGGTTATGCTTTGACGAGGTACTAATAGATGAATGAAGAAGGTGGTGTTGATGGTTGTTGATGATGTGGATACTAAATGGAGAGAGAGAGAGAAGGGAACCATCACTCAATCAAAGATAGTGTAGGCTATTTTTCTTTCATGATCCATTAAATGAGGCTTACTAGACCAATAGAAGTCTATTGTGTCATATGGATTAATGAATCCTTCAGGCTAGTTGCAAAGCCTAACGGCCCTGTGCCTATGAGTTATAAGAGTTGGGCCTATGAGCTAATATTTGGGGCTCTGAAAAATGAAATTTTTTTTTTCAGTCACTTGGCCTTTAATTCTCATAATTATAACAAAATAGATCCAATGAGTTCATGCTAACCCTTGGGGGTAAAAATGAGGATTGAACCACTAGAGTACCTAGGTGTATGTGCGTTGTTTGGTTTCTTGCAATTCCTTATGCATACATAGATTTGTATATTAATATAAAGATAAATATATATAAAAACATATGTGTACATATATTTATTCATAATTTTTAAATACATACACATACAAAAAATATAATTATATATAAATTTATTTAAATATAATTATATATACCATGAAGATCCAGGGTCCAAGCAAGCTGACCCTAAAATTATTAAATAAAATGTAAAGTACAAAAAATTAGGCCTTACAGGGTGTAGTACAAGAACGAGAGTATTTCAAACCACGCATATCATCATCCAACATGATAATGAAAATATCAGGGACTTTGAATGACCATGTGGTGCCCAGATCTACAATGGCCCTTTTCAAGAGGGAATCAACAATCTGATTCACCTCCCTAAAAACATGTGATATGAAGATATGAAGGTGATTGGCCTGAGTAAGACAAACAATCCAATGAGGAAGGAGCAGCCAAGGCACATCTCTAGTACGTGTTCCAAAATCCTTCACAGATAGTTGTGAGTCTGATTCAATCTATAGAGGTGACCAGTTGTGATAGGAAACATATTTGATTGCATAGATCATAACCCAAAGTTCAGCTTCATATACAGTGCCTTGGCCAATAAAATAGTGGAAGCAACCTTTGATAAAACAGCAAAAAAGTACAAAACACACCTCCACATCCTGAATGTCCAGGTGATCTAGAAGTAGTGCCATCAATGTTAACTTTGATACCTGGAGGGATTGGTGGAATCAATCTGACAAACCTAAATTCAAGAGGCTGCTTCAGCTTCCCTACCACACTAAGCAACCACAAAGTTTGTCAGTCCTCAATGGAATTATGCATCATGCCAGATTTTACAACAGTAGCAATGTGAATATACCTGTGTATGGAAAGAGAGTCCACATGGAGACAAGAATGGTGACTCCCAAAATCTCCTGGTTACGTGCAGAACAGATAACATGAAGGGCCGATGCAGCAGCCACAATGAGCAGATTGTGTATCTGCGCACTCTTTCCGTCATCACAGAGTCGTGACATGAGCTTCTCAAGATTCCTGCAATGATAGACATCAAAATAGAATAGTGAACCAATATATTTCCATATCTCCTTTGCATAAAAATGGTTTAGGAAGAGGTATTGGACAGATTCTTCAGCCTGCATACATAGGAGACAGGCAGAGGTAAGATGGTGCCCCGCTTTCTACAACTGATCATGCGTAGGGAGTCGGTTCCTTGAGAGCCTCCAAAGAAGAACCATTATATATGGTTGAAAAAACAGGGCCTTAAATTAAATAATCCACATGGGTGGTCTTTTTAAGTCTACCAGGTTCATATAATAATACTCTTTAGTGTTGAAACAACCATGTGAATTGGGCTTCCAAATCGAGGTATCCTTATCCATGCAAACATAATTCTATATTTCCAGCACAACTTGATGGGGGATAATATCAGTAAGAGCATGGGCTTGGCTCATGGAATTAGCCACAGTCATCAAATCCATGGTGAAGGGGATAGTAGTAATATAAATAAGGCTGTACAACCATGAGATTTTCCAGTAATTAAGCATGGAGTCTTTACTAACCAGCCACTTTGAGTGCTGCATAATTTCATGAAAGGAGTGCCGAAGAGAGGGCCAGATAGAAGAATGAAGATAGTGAAAATATCCACTAAACAGCCGCTACTTGACCCTGTAGGACAAACAATCATTCAAAGACTTCTCAGAAGATAACAGGTTCCAAGTAAATTTGTTAATGAAGCTATCATTGAAAGTTTTGATGTCTTTGAGCCCCATGCCTCCCATCTCAAAAGGCTTGACACAGTCCCTCCAAGCAACTGTTATGAGTTTCCTCTCGTGCAATGAGACTATCCATAATAATTTTCTGACCATGCATTGAATATCATTCAACATATTTTTGGGCCATCGATAAAGAGAAAATGAATACACATGTTTAGAATTAATGACTGAGTTGATGAGGCAAATCCTCCCAGCCCATGACATGGTCTTTCCCTTCTAGCTAGCAAGCTTACCGATGACTCCAGAATAAATATTCTCCAGGTGGTCGCACTTGAATTTTCCCTAGAATTGAGGGATCCCAAGGTAAGTAAAGGGGAGAGATCCCTTACGCATGCCAAGGGTTCTAGAAATTCTATTTTTATTCCTAATGGTGAGATGATTTCCAAAAATGATAAAGGAATTACCCCAAGTGATGGCCTATTCATCCACATCCTCATAGTGATTAAAGAAAGCTTTTATGGAACCAATAGTGGTCTTGGAGGGCTTCCCAAACAAGAAAATATCATCATCATAAAGCAAGTGAGAGGGAATAATATTATTACGACCAGGTTGCACTTGTTTATAAATTCCAAGATGAGTTAGATCAATGAAGCATCTGCTCATTTATTCCTCCGCAAGAGAAAACAGTAGGCCCGAGAGAGGATACCCTTGACGAACACCCCTAGTGCATGGGAAGTAGCCCCTTGGATAACCATTAACTAGAACAGACAGCCATGTAGAATTGATAATGGTTGAAATCAACTTAATAAAGTCACTGTAGAAACCATACCTCTTGAGGACTTCAAAAAGAAAACTCCATTTGATAGTGTCAAATGATTTTGATATATCAATCTTGAGGACAAAGCTGCCTTTCTACAGGGTTCTTTTCAAAGAATTGATACCTTCATAAGTAGTAACTAAACAAACACCATCAGGATGGAAGGATAGGTCATATCCCCCTAGGGATAACCCCTCAAACTGACTATTTTATTAAAAATATTGGACTAAGGGCCTAGTGGGAGTTGAAGAAAATTACATGCCGTATAGGATATGCACCCATTAGAATTTAACTTAGTCTTTCCCCATGCTTTTGTTAGCCTACCCGCATCAGTTTACATCATCGTTATCCTCCATCACTATCTTCCTTCATTATAAACCATAAATTCTTCCTAGGGGCTACAAGGAATCAGACCCTGGTCACTTAGATGTGGAGGACATCAATGTGTACCACCCAACTATAGGTCATGCCACAATTATAAATATATATAAATATACCTAATTAATATATATATATACATATATCTTAGTTTACATAAATTTGTAGAAACACACACATATATATAATTAAATATAATTTCATATAAATATAAACTAATAAATAAATAAATAAATATATATATATATATATATAAACACATATAATTATAAATATATACTTATAAACATGTATACATATATATATATAGATACATATCCAAATAATATATATGAACATAATTACATATATATCGACATATAATATATATAAATATATGTAAATATAAACAAATATAAATATTTATAAATATAAAAAATAGTTTTATGAAGGCTGTTTTAAATAAAGAAGAAATGCCATTGAAAGTTAAAAAATTAGGTTATCTAAAAAAACAAAATTTTGAGGCCTTCTACTCCTTTCCGACCACAACAATATATACTGTAATTTCCCCAATTTAAATAATACAAGGATCTTTGTAAGCTTCAATTTTATAGGTTATGGATCCTAAATAGACACCCAAATAAAAATTTATGACTCCTTTAAGTTGAAAATAAATTTCCAACATCTCTTAGAACAATAATAAATATATTATTATTAATTATTACCGAATTATTATCTAGTTTTATTGTAGTTATTTTCATAAGATTCAATTTTATAGGTTGTGAAGCATAAACAGACACTTGGATCAAAATATATAGTCATTTGATCCCAAAGTGTGATCTTCAATTTTGTTTATAACATTAGTAACATAAGGATGTTTTGGACATGATTTTAATATATATATATATATATATATGTATATGTATACATGTGTCTCTATGTAGGGGGTTGATTTTAGGAACTCAATCTAGGTGGGGGTGTGTGAGATTTATTTGGATGGTAGCGGGTCAGGCTCTAAGGGTTGGATGAATTTGTTGTTATGGCCAACAACGGCGACATAAGATGTTCTTGAGTGCTTTCCACATGTCATTCTATAGGTGTAAGATGAATAGATGGGTGTAAGAACTTATTAAATATGTATGAATCATCTAAGATGCATGCTCAGCACACCATGACCCCCTGCTCGATGACGATCAATGGAGAAGGAAGCTGAGATGTGGTTGGGGGATGACGGGCGATGGTCGGTGATACTTCCACAGGACACTTATAAAGGTGCAATGATGGTGTGTTTGATGGTTTTTGCTGATGTGGTGACTTAACAGAGAGAGAGAGAGAGATGGACACATTCCTAGATGCCAAGGAATTGCAGGTTTCTGTGCTTTCATGAGCTATTAAATGGGGCTTCCTATCCATATGAAATCCAAATTCATCATTTGTATTAATGAATCTTTTCGGCTAGTTGTAAGGCCTAAGGTTCATGGTCCTTTAGACTTTAATAATTGGGCCTACGGGCCAATATTTGGGGCTCTAAAAAATGAGACCATATGTGGATTTGATCCACTAGGTCTTCAAGCCACATAATTATAATAAAATAGGTCCAATGAGTGCTTTCCAACCCTTGGGGAAGGATGAGGCTTCAACCACTTGAGTACCTGGGTGTTTGTGCGTGTGTTTTTTGGTTTCTTGTTTTCCACTCTACATACCTATATATATAATGATAAATATATTTAAATACATATGTGTACATATATTTATTCATAATTTATAAATACTTACACATATAAAAAGTATAATTACATATATATTAATTCAAATACAATAATATATAAATTTATAATTATATTCAAATATATTAATATCTTATAAACATATATAAATATCCTATAAATAAATATAAAAATAATAATATTTACATCATTCTATATAAATACACACACAAAGACACACACACACAACAACATCCTATATAAAAATATATAGTACACATGTTATTGGTGGTACAATACAAAAAAACACAAACACCTCTAGGATGGAAGGATATGTCATATCCCCCCAGGGATAACCCATCCAACTAGCCATTTTATTACAAATAGTTTCTTGAAGGCCCAATGGCCTTGAAATCCCATTACATGGATTAAATTTCATGCGCCCATCAATGTTGAACCGAGTCTTTACCCATTCTTGCATCATTATACCCATGGAATCGATGAGTACCACTCAACAATAGCTCATGCCACAATTATAAATATATATAAATATACACAATAATTATATATATAAGTTTACATAAATATGTTTAAATACACACATATATATAATAAAATATAAATAAATAAATAAATAAATATATATATAATACATATACATATAAATATATACTTAAATACATATATGCTTATATATATAGAACATAATATATATATATATATATATTTATATACATACACATAAATACAAATATATATATATAGACATATAATACATATAATTATATATAAATGTTACCACTTATAAATATCTATAAATATACACAAAAAATCATAAAAAGACCATCTTAAACAAAGCAGAAATACCATCGAAAGTTCAATAATTTTGGAATCACTACTAAAAAATCAATTTATGAGTACTTATAGGACTTTATGGCCATGAAAAAATATATTCTATAATTTACCCATTTTAAATGGTACAAGGATCATTATAAGATTCAATTTGATAGTTTCTGAAGCCTAAAAAGACACCCATATCAAAAGTTATGACTGTTTGAAGTTGAACATTAATATTCAAATTCTCTTAGAACAATAATAAATTTAATTATAATTAATTATTACAAAATTATTATATAATTGTATTGCAGTTATTTTCATAAGTTTGAATTTGAAAGGTCGTGAATCATAAATAGACACTCAGATAAAAAGTTATAATCATTTGATTCTAAAGAGTGATTTTTAACTTTTTTTAGAAAATTAGTTACGTAAGAATGTTTTGGTCATAATTTTAATATATATATATATATATGTGTATGTGTTTATATATTTATATATGTATATATGTGTTTTTGTTTGTTTATATGTAAACATTTAAATATATAAATAATTACAAATTGATAATTATGAATTAATTTAGTTTCTCAATAATTACTAACTAATATAAGTAACAATTATTAATAATAAATAATCAATGAATATAAAAAATAATTACCAGTAATACATAACAGTTAATTATTATATATTGATGATTTATTATTGAACTAATTTTAGCAGCAGTTTTTAAAAAACATTTCTCTAAAATAAAAAAATAAAATTGAATAAGATTTTATATTTAGAAATGGTTTGAACTACCTATAAAAAGGTGTCAATATTTGGATGTGATTTTTTAATAAATTTATTAGAATTAAAGGTGTTTTTTTAAAAACTTCTGCTAAAAATAGAAATAAAGGATTTAAAAGTAGTTTTAAAAACCACCATGAAAAAACTACTGTGAAATACATATTTTCTTATAGTGAAACCAACCTGTTGATACTAACACATCCATTTTCATTAGTTACATTAGGGTCCCTACTAAATTTCACATGAATTTTGATGTATATACATTGATTTTTTTTGTTCCTAAATTAATGGAAATAATTTGGGAACACATTAGAGTAACTTTATGATATATTTTCTCTATTTTACTGAAAAATAAAATAATGGAATATTTATTTAATCTTTATTATCCATTATAGAGTATATTTATATTTGACTATTTTTGAATTAAATTCATATTAAAGGTCTTTTGAAAGGATCATATATCCTTTTAGACACCTCTTTGGAAGAAACATCTCAAGGATGTTAAAGAGAAGGTAAACCACCACCCACCCACCACATATCCACAACTGACAAACCAAGAAAAATTGAATGATTTCATTTGTATTTATGAGGATGAATCCTTTTAGGTAAATTTTAGTTGGTATTTATGTATTTGACATTATGTGTATTAATAACTTTGATTCACAATTGTTAAAATATAAAACATCAAAGAAGTTATGAAAATAAGTAGTGTGCATAAAAACCAACATACCCCTACCATAAATAAAGGATTCTGTACACTTAATTTGAAAGAAAATGGTATGTATTTATATTTATAGTAATAATTTCATGTGATATAAACCAATAACATAATTAAATTCCATTTTATACACATATTGATGAATAAAAAACTAAATCAACTCCCATCCCACAAAATGTGCTACGTAAGGAGGATCGTGTAAACAAAAACTAATAAATACTAAATTAAAACAAACAATGAGTATAAGAATCATGTGTAAGTATAACATAATAAAATCTTGTTCTAATATAAATCGGTATTATATAACAGTGATTACTTATTTTTATATATTTTTATCTATTTTAGAGATAATAATCATACTACTTTTAGTTCTCTTAAGTAACCAAAACAATATGTACACATTAGAGGTTTAGGTTTTAGAGTATCACCTCTAATATATATTGATAAATCAAATAAACTAGATGATAGATATAAGAAAATATATGAAATTAAATAACTAATAGATTCTCTAAAAAGATAAAGTTAATCGAAAGTTTGATTTATTAGAAAAGTTTATAGGAAGGGATCATAGAGAAGAAAAAACACACCAACAACCATATCATGAAGTGACACACCCTTAAGATATGAGGCTAGCCATTCACATTAAAGTCTTACCATACCCCTGATAATTATTTTTTTCATAACTGTTTCTACTAAATGTGAATCAGAAAAATAATTATATCTTTATTGTACTAAAATTCAGCAATATGAAATTGATTGATATTTATATCCATCCTCACCCACCAATCACCATATTACAGTCTGTACAATATATAATATCCAAGTATATGTTATAAATAATTATCAACTTAAAAAAGATTATTTGAGAGTATGGATTCACATATCTCACAAGTAGAGTGCCGAGTTACCTATTCCCCTAGATGATCTGGACGTTCACATAGTCAAACTTGATATTGGAACATTTATAGAATGACTATCCAATATTATAAAGATATGTTGAAATTATAAGTCATGTCCTTTGAAAATTATTTTATATGAAAAACCATTAACAATTAATGAAAAAATGTATGAAATGAGGTATGTTATTATAGACAAAGAAACTAAACAGAAAACATAAGATCAAGTCAAAAAAATACAAAAAACAATAAATAAATTAAAAAGACGATTTGGGAGTACCTTCACCCCACCAATTGCATTGACACATTTATTAAAATTACAAGTTCATTAGAATATGCTGTTCAAAGATCAAAATATGTTGTATATTCAATTTAAAGAACAAATGTATAGAGAGAACATTAGAAACATGATTGGTCTTCAAAGTGTAAATGAAATTCTCAAGAATGAATATATGAGAGCCTCGATTTGGAATTTATACATGAAGTACATTTTAATAATCAATTTTTCCAATAATTGATCTACTATGTTAATTATTTTTAAATATTTTTAATATTTTGTGTTGGAATATATATCACTACTATGTGAAGGGGAACCCCTGAGAAGGAAAATTTGGAATTATTCATCCTTATATCACTTCTATATAATAATTTAAAATGTATATGTTTAAATTTTAATAAAATCAGAGAAATTAGTTGGTACATTTGAATAGAAAATTTTTGGTGATAAGATATTCATAATACAAATAATGTAGGGGAAAAATATATAATCTAATTATATAAAATATATTTTATTTTTTCATTACATATTCTATTTTTTTGGGGACCACTAGATGCTCATTAAAATTATTTTGGATACTTTGAAGTTTTATTTAAAAAAAATCGAATATACTTCTAATAAATTTACTACACATATTTTCCTTTATCAATTTGTAACACACTATATTCAAAAATTTACCAATAAAATTCAAATTATATGTTTTATATTATGTTTTAATGATAAATATGTTATGACAGGGTGGTGTTTAATTATCCTAGAAATCATGTTATGAGGATAGTAAATGCACATAATTATCTTATTAATTACTCTAACCAAACAATTATTAAGATATATAGAATAATATTTCACAATCAAAACGTATATCCAAATATTTGACTTATTTTACTCAATATTTCTAGAATGTTTAAAACAATGTAATGACAATTATTATGGTTATTAAATTATAAATTTATGAAATATATTGTATTCCATAAACAAACCAGTACCCCTGAAAAGGTATTTTTTTAGTTTTTTTTAATTTCATATAAAATATTTATTTATAGTTTATTTATTTATATTTTACCAGTATTACAATGACTATCACAAGTCCAAATATTCAAAAGATGAAGTATATTTGTTTATATATGAGTGGGACACTTACACGGTATTATAATGTTGGTAGACAACATTAATAGGTTATTTCCATTCATATTTTTAAATTTTTTTCATAGATATCATGAAGAGTTGGTTTATATGTTGATTATTAAGTTAATTTATTGTCATTTTATCTACTTCCTTTTTAGATAATTTTCTTATAATTTTTATCTAATACTTAATTAGTAAATTTTCAAAAATATCTTGAATAAGTTTCTTTCTATTTATTTTTCTCTAAAAATTTTATGCCGATGAAGGGCCTCCATATATAGTTTAGGGTCCTTCTTAAAATAGAAAATCATTTCCACTGAAGGGAAAATGATTAGTCTACATGAAGTGGTTTTCTAAGAAGGGAATAATATTATCCTTAAATAAGGGTTGTAGACTCTATATGAATGCTTTATGTCCTCTTTATAGGCTCAAAATTATTGGAAAAAAATAACATCCTGATGATGGATTTGGTAAGGATGATTCACTATGGCACAATTTAATGTTGTCTCTATAGTGATGTTTATCCTTTATTTGATTTTTTATGTTTAGTAGTGATTCATTTTATTATCTTTTGGGTCTAATAAATTTTAATACAATGTGGGGTATAAAGACCTGTAAAATTCAAGGGAAATTTTTTCTTAATTTTCTTTAGAATTTTACAAGAGCGCGGTTTCAGAAGGCACCTGATTCCGAGGCCCGGAGTGCCCAGAATCAATTTCCGAAGTTTGGGTCGGGTACGTTCAGTGAACGAACGAGCGGGAATTCCTACCTTTTGATCCGGTGCTCAGAATTGAAATCTGAGGGCACCGATGAACTCGCAGCGCCGATTTTCTCTTAAAGAGACCTTTTCGGAAGTTGCGTTTGTTGCGGGTTGAAAGTTAGTTTTTGGGTTTTTTGTTTTAGTTAAATAAAATTTGTGAAGAACAAATTTTATTTTAACTAGATAAATCCTACCAAAGGGAGTTGGGAGTGGGACCCACATCCACTTAACCTCCCTTGAGAGGATTAAGTGTGGTGGGACCCACACGAACCCCAACTCCTCAAATTCTCTCAAAACCTCCCCTTTAACCCATTTCAATTAATGTTGACAACTTGACTTAATTAATTGAAGAGGGTTAATTTAAATTTCAAACCTTTGAAATTATAAGAGGAGGGTTGTGTAATAAAATAAGCTTAAGCTTATTTTATTTTGTTGGGTTGTTTTCCTTTGTTCTTGAGAGGATTTTGAGAGCTTCTCCTTCATCTTCAAACTTTGACGAAGAACGCTCAACTTGACGAAGAACGCTCAAGTTCCGACGAAGAACGCCGCTCCACTCTTCTTCGTCTTCCGTGTCAACGAGAGGGAACACCGCTTCCTCCTCGGATTCCCTTCGTCGACATACGAAGATTCGCCAATGACGTATCACATCGGACGCACCTCTTCGTCATCGGATTTGACGAATGACTACCGCGACGCCCGACCTCCGCGACGTTGTCTTCCGCGGGACGTTGACAAATCTTCGATCTTATACCCAAGGTAGGGGTTGTTGATTTATTGATTAATTATTTCATTCTTGATCGTGGATCTAGCATGTCTAACGTGAGGCAATTGAATATTTTAAGTTGTGTTTTTATTTAACGTGAGGGGGCCGGACCGCTTGAACACGGCCGAACCCCCTCCATCGTTCTTGTTGAATTGCTTTGCGGGTGGAAACATGGTGGCGTGGTGTCGTCGCACCACGCGGTTAATCGTGCGTTTATTTTACGCAACGCCGTCGCGCGCGCACCATGGAAGAAACATCTTGAACGCGACGCCGTCGCGCCGCGTTGAAAGAAATCAAGGCACGGCGGAGGGGCGCGGTGCCGTCGCACCGCGCCGGACGACGAACACCGCGGCCGGTTCCGGGCCGCGGCGGAAAGAGAAGACCGGCGGCCGAGCCGCCGGCGTCGGAAGCCGAAGAGGGGACCGGATTTTCCGATCCCGTTGAAGAAAACCGGCCGGCCAGCTGGCCGGCCGGATGGCAATAAACCGGGGGAAATTAATCCCCCGACCAGCACACAAAAACCCCCTTCTTTATGAAGGGGGCGGTTTCCATGAAGGGGGGGGGGGGGGGGCAGCAGCCCCCCGGTTTTTCCTCAAGCCGGCCCCCACGTGGGGGCCGTTTTCTTGCAAAGGGCGCGGCACAAGGCCGCGCCACCATCTCAATCAGCGGGGGACTTTGCCTCCCCGCATGCTGTCGCAGCCGCCGCGCCACCGCCGGGCCGCCGCGCCGCCGGCCGGCCAACCGGGCCGGGTCGGACCCGTTTCGGGTCGACCCGGTTCGGGCCGACCCAGGGGGGGTCGGGCCGGGTCGACCTGGACCCAGACCCCCCGATTCGAATCTTTTTCGGTCTTTTGGCCATAACTTGAGCCACGGACCTCCGATCGACGAACCGTCTGCGGCAACGCGATCCTTGGATCGAGACGGTCGTTTCGGTATATCGCAATCAAGGTTTAGGTTTACTTTGAGTTTGGCCGGGTTGGTTCGTTCACGAAACCAACCGGGCCTTCGGAGCGGAAACGCTCATATCTTGAGCTACGGACGTCCGTTTGACGTGCCGTCAGCTGTGTTGTGATCCTCTTAGTGAGACGAATCTTTTGGCATACTCCGCCCGAGGTTTGGATGCAGGTGGAGTACAGTCGGGTTGGTTTTGCCTTAAAAACCAACCGGGCCCCGGGGGCGAAAATGCCAATAACTCTCAGACCGGGCGTCCGATCGACACGCCGTCTGTTGCGTTGAGTTCCTGTTGACGATACCGAGCTTTTGGATACATCAACTCTGGACTTTGTGACAGTTGATGTATCAGCCTCTCGACTCGTGGAGCGGACCCTCCTATACGAGCTTGCTGTGTGCGGGACCCCTAGTGCTGGCTGCTACTGTTACTGCTACTACTGCTACTGTGACTGCGACGACAACAGTACAGAGATCCTGTGTGGATTCGACGACGACGACTACAACACTCAGCGATCCTATGTGGATCAGTGATACAGGTCCTGTGTGGGCCCGATCCTGTGTGGGTCTGATCCTGTGTGGGTCCGCGCTCAGCGGTTCTGTGTGAGCCAGCGCCTACAGGTCCTGTGTGGGCCCGATCCTGTGTGGGTCTTTGCGGGGGTTAGTTACCTATCGATCCTTCGTGGGTCCGACGACTTAGATGGATCAAAGATCATCTTTATCGTCTTTTGGTTAGTTACCTATCGATCCTTCGTGGGTCCGACGACTTAGATGGATCATAGATCATCTTTATCGTCCTTTGGTTAGTTACCTATCGATCCTTCGTGGGTCCGACGACTTAGATGGATCAGAGATCATCTTTATCGTCCTTTGGTTAGTTACCTATCGATCCTTCGTGGGTCCGACGACTTAGATGGATCAGAGATCATCTTTATCGTCTTTCGAAGAAGTATTCCTGTGTGAGCTGAATCTGTTGCTTTCCTATGTGGATTGTGTTGTGCAATCCTGTGTGGATTACGTTTTGCTTTCCTGTGTGGAATACGTTTACTTTCCTGTGTGGACTGAGTTGTACTTGGGCTCGGAGGTTGGAGCGTATTTGAATTTGATAACTTAGGTATATGTATGGGCATATACCTAAGCAGAGTCGGTTGTTACTTCGTGATTGTACTTTTCTTCGTGGTTTATCCTTTGTGGATTTGAGAGACCTTCAGGGGTCTCGGGGTCCCTACTGAGTAGCTTATACTCACCCCTGCATGGGCTTTGCCCGCACTACGTTGTGTTGGTTGCAGACGACGGACAGCGTTGACCTTAGCTGAGGCTTGCAGAGCGGGACGGTACCCGGAGGTGGACCACTGGGCGGGACGTGCACGGAGCGGACGGCGGGACCCGTGGTGCAGTGGAGCTATCTGTACCCACCCTTCAGGTGGGATTTCCAGTGGACAGCTCGGTGTAGCGGTTTTTACCTTTCAGTTGCTGTTTTCCCTTTCGAGTTGTACTTTACTTTCAGTTTGGGTTTGTATACTGGCCCATTTACTTTTCCGCACTTTCAGTTGTACTCTACTTTTGCTTAGTGTTTACTTTCCGCTTGCTTACTCTGTGGTGTTTGTTTTCTTTACAAAGGCAATGCCTTCCCATTTTTTACCGGGATTTACGCCTTGGTGCTAGTCGCCAGCCCCTGGCCTATGGAAGGCGGGCTTGGGGTAGTCACGGCACGGACCCCGAGGGTGGGTCGTGACAAATTGGTATCAGAGGAGTTCGGTTCTACCGCGAACTCTGATCTTTTCTATGTGAAGCAATAATGTTTAGCGTATTGAGTGTGGTTATCAGTCCAGGGAGTCCAGTGTTGGTGCGGCGGCCGACGTATCCGTACACCAGGACCCTGACTTCTGATTTCCGACATAATGCAAGAAAACATTGATTGCGTGTGTGTTTCAAAGTTTTCTTTGTGATTTCTTTGTGTCAGCTCACCAGGTATACTGTTTGACCGTGGCGCACCTGTTTTCTATTCAGGATGGCCCCACGACGGCAGCCAGCTAGGGTTCCGAGAGTCGAGCGTGATGACAGCCCACCGAGCGACGAGGCCTCGGTTCAGGGCCCTTTGTCAGCAGTGGCACCGGCGGTAGCTCTACCCGCCGAGCCCCCGATGCTTCCAGCAGCAGCCGCTGACGATGCACGTCGCCTCAGCGCACTGCATGAGTTTCAACGCCAGCGACCGCCCATGTTTCGCAGGGAGACGGATCCCCAGGCAGCAGAGGACTGGCTGGAGGCCGTGGTACGTGTGTTTAGGCTAGTGAGGACACCAGCAGACCTCATGGTGATCCTCGCTGCGAGCCTACTACACGCAGCAGCAGGTCAATGGTGGAGCTTGATGCTCCAGGTGCACGATGAGGCATCTCTACTTTGGACGGACTTTGAGAGCATCTTCCGCTCAGAGTTCGTCCCAGCCACCCTTCGTGCGGTGTGTATCCAGGAGCTTCTACAGCTGCGGTAGGGCAGCTTGACGGTCGCTCAGTACGCGGTGAGGTTCACCGACCTTTCTCGGTACTCGACAGACATGGTACGGGACCCCTTCTTCCGGGCCCGGACCTTCAAGCAGGGATTGAGACACGAGATCAGGGCATCGCTGATCTCCCTCAACATACCGACTCAGACAGGATTACTGGAGCGGGCCCTTCTGATTGAGAGCTTCCTTGCTGAGTCTTCACCAGCGCAGCGACCCACCGCAGGGCGGCACGTGGCAGAGTCATCTGCAGCAGGAAGCCGACAGATGACTCAGGAGTCCAGACAGACCAGACCTTCAGGCAGACGACCTCAGGGCACTGGCTCAGCAGTGCAGGTCACACATCGCGGAGCCAGTCTTTTGAGTGGAAGACAGTGCTTTGCATGCGGCGGGCAAGGCCACATGGATCGTGACTGCACGACCCGTCATGCGGAGGAGCAGCAGACGGTTGAGGAACCACCTAGGCAGAGGCAGAGGTTCGACCGTGGCGGTCCGCAGGGAGGAGGCGGACGAGGCAGAAGAGCTGGCCGAGCAGCAGGTGGTGGGCGACACTTTGAGGCTCTGCCACCACCACCACCAGGAGGTCCGCCACGACCACAGGGAGTAGGTGAACATGCGAGATCTCAGCTTCAGGCAGCCGAGGCCTTCGATCATGGAGCTCTGGGAGCCGATGGACAGGAGAAAAACTAGTGGATACATCCTTTGTACTTCTGGTTCCTTGTGGCTTTTGTGTAGCGTCTTGTATTATGAGCTGCAATAATAAAAGACGCATACCTTTGTGATATTTTCGTTCCTGTCCTCTTTTGTGATGTTACTAAGAGGTTCCAGTTTTGGCTGTTGACTTGACCCTCACTTGTGAGACATCTACTGGAGGAGACCCAGTTACCACACACTGATGCCAACAGTGTGACTCAACCCTTGGAGGCGAGAGTAACGGTTGAAACTCTTAGTAGTAGCGTCGAGGCCTTACGACGTCATCCTTGGTGTGGATTAGTATCATCCATGTTAGGATTGACTGTATTAGGCAAAGAATGTGGTTCATCCAGGGGATGAGACCATATTTCTCTTATCGGCAAAGAAGAAATCTTGCAGCTCTTGTGGGACCTGAGATGGTCCAGGTCATCCAGGGGTGGATGAGTGCAGCTCAGAGCCGGCAGAAGCCTTATGCTGACAGGAGGCGGAGGCCACTGGAGTTCGAGGGTGGTGACCACGTCTTCTTGCGGGTCTCACCTCGACGTGGTATTCGGAGATTTGGCCGAGGCAGCAAGTTATCTCCGCGCTTCATCGGACCCTTCCAGGTCCTCAGCAGGTTTAGCGTGGTGGCTTATCGCCTGGCTCTGCCACCTCAGTTGCACCGGGTGCACGACGTTTTCCACGTATCTCAGCTGAGGAGATACGTGCACGACCCGACGCACATCTTTGACCATGGGGAGATTGACGTTGACGATGGGGCGACTTTTACGGAGGTCCCGGTGGAGATAGAGTATCGACAAGAGCGGGTCCTGCGTGGGCGACCGATTCCTCTTGTGCGCATCAGATGGCAGCACGGGAATCTCCAGGAGAGCACATGGGAGCGGAAGGCTCAGATGCGTGCTCAGTACCCTCTTTTGTTCCCCTAGTTTTTGATGTATCTTTACGGGGACGTAAAGCCCTGAGGTGGGAGTAATATAAAGACCCGTAAAATTCAAGGGAAATTTTTTCTTAATTTTCTTTAGAATTTTACAAGAGCGCGGTTTCAGACGGCACCTGATTCCGAGGCCCGGAGTGCCCGAAATCAATTTCCGAAGTTTGGCTCGGGTACGTTCAGTGAACGAACGAGCGGGAATTCCTAACTTTTGATCCGATGCTCGGAATTGAAATCCGAGGGCACCAATGAACTCGCAGCGCCGATTTTCGCTTAAAGAGACCTTTTCGGAAGTTGCGTTTGTTGCGGGTTGAAAGTTAGTTTTTGGGTTTTTAGTTTTAGTTAAATAAAATTTGTGAAGAACAAATTATATTTTAACTAGATAAATCCTACCAAAGGGAGTTGGGAGTGGGACCCACATCCACTTAACCTCCCTTGGGAGGATTAAGTGTGGTGGGACCCACACGAACCCCAACTCCTCAAATTCTCTCAAAACCTCCCCTTTAACCCATTTCAATTAATGTTGACAACTTGACTTAATTAATTGAAGAGGGTTAATTTAAATTTCAAACCTTTGAAATTCTAAGAGGAGGGTTGTGTAATAAAATAAGCTTAAGCTTATTTTATTTTTTTGGGTTGGTTTCCTTTGTTCTTGAGAGGATTTTGAGAGCTTCTCCTTCATCTTCAAACTTTGACGAAGAACGCTCAACTTGACGAAGAACGCTCAAGTTCCGACGAAGAACGCCACTCCACTCTTCTTCGTCTTCCGTGTCAACGAGAGGGAACGCCGCTTCCTCCTCGGATTCCCTTCGTCGGCATACGAAGATTCGCCAACGATGTATCACATCGGACGCACCTCTTCGTCATCGGATTTGACGAACGACTACCGCGACGCCCGACCTCCGCGACGTTGTCTCCCGTGGGACGTTGACAAATCTTAGATCTTATACCCAAGGTAGGGGTTGTTGATTTATTGTTTAATTATTTCATTCTTGATCATGGATCTAGCATGTCTAACGTGAGGCAATTGAATATTTTAAGTTGTGTTTTTATTTAACGTGAGGGGGCCGGACCGCTTGAACACGGCCGAACCCCCTCCATCATTCTTGTTGAATTGCTTTGCGGGTGGAAACATGGTGGCGTGGTGCCGTCGCACCACGCGGTTAATCGTGCGTTTATTTTACGCAACGCCGTCGCGCGCGCACCATGGAAGAAACATCTTGAACACGACGCCGTCGCGCCGCGTTGAAAGAAATCAAGGCACGGCGGAGGGGCGCGGTGCCGCCGCACCGCGCAGGACGACGAACACCGCGGCCGGTTCCGGGCCGCGGCGGAAAGAGAAGACCGGCGGCCGAGCCGCCGGCGTCGGAAGCCGAAGAGGGGACCGGATTTTCCGGTCCCGTTGGAGAAAACCGGCCGGCCAGCTGGCCGGCCGGATGGCAATAAACCGGGGGAAATTAATCCCCCGGCCACCACACAAAAACCCCCCTCTTTATGAAGGGGGCGGTTTCCATGAAGGGGGGGGGGGCAGCAGCCCCCTGGTTTTTCCTCAAGCCGGCCCCCACGTGGGGGCCGTTTTCTTGCAAAGGGCGCGACACAAGGCCGCGCCGCCATCTCAATCAGCGGGGGACTTTGCCCCCCCCCGCATGCTGTCGCCGCCACCGCGCCACCGCCGGGCCGCCGCGCCGCCGGCCGGCCAACCGGGCCGCCGCGCCGCCGGCCGGCCAACCGGGCCGGGTCGGACCCGGTTCGGGCCGACCCAGGGGGGGTCGGGCCGGGTCGACCCGGACCCGGACCCCCCGTTTCGAATCTTTTTCGGTCTTTTGGCCATAACTTGAGCCACGGACCTCCGATCGATGAACCGTCTGCGGCAACGTGATCCTTGGATCGAGACGGTCGTTTCTTTATATCGCAATCAAGGTTTCGGTTTACTTTGAGTTCGGCCGGGTTGGTTCGTTCACGAAACCAACCGGGCCTTCGGAGCGGAAACGCTCATATCTTGAGCTATGGACGTCCGTTTGACGTGCCGTCAGCTGTGTTGTGATCCTCTTAGTGAGACGAATCTTTTGGAATACTCCGCCCGAGGTTTGGACGCAGGTGGAGTACGGTCGGGTTGGTTTTGCCTTAAAAACCAACCGGGCCCCGGGGACGAAAATGCCAATAACTCTCAGACCGGGCGTCCGATCGACGCGTCGTCTGTTGCGTTGAGTTCCTGTTGACGATACCGAACTTTTGGATACATCAACTCTGGACTTTGTGACAGTTGATGTATCAGCCTCTCGGCTCGTGGAGCGGACCCTCCTATACGAGCTTGCTGTGTGCGGGAACCCTAGTGCTGGCTGCTACTGTTACTGCTACTACTGCTACTGTGACTGCGACGACAACAGTACAGAGATCCTGTGTGGATTCGATGACGACGACTACAGCACTCAGCGATCCTACGTGGATCAGTGCTACAGGTCCTGTGTGGGCCCGATCCTGTGTGGGTCCGATCCTGTGTGGGTCCGCGCTCAGCGGTTCTGTGTGAGCCAGCGCCTACAGGTCCTGTGTGGGCCCGATCTTGTGTGGGTCTTTGCGGGGGTTAGTTACCTATCGATCCTTCGTGGGTCCGACAACTTAGATGGATCAAAGATCATCTTTATCGTCTTTTGGTTAGTTACCTATCGATCCGTCGTGGGTCCGACGACTTAGATGGATCATAGATCATCTTTATCGTCCTTTGGTTAGTTACCTATCAATCCTTCGTGGGTCCGACGACTTAGATGGATCAGAGATCATCTTTATCGTCCTTTGGTTAGTTACCTATCGATCCTTCGTGGGTCCGACGACTTAGATGGATCAGAGATCATCTTTATCGTCTTTCGAAGAAGTATTCCTCTGTGAGCTGAATCTGTTGCTTTCCTATGTGGATTGTGTTGTGCAATCCTGTGTGGATTACGTTTTGCTTTCCTGTGTGGAATACATTTACTTTCCTGTGTGGAATGAGTTGTACTTGGGCTCGGAGGTTGGAGCGTATTTGAATTTGATAACTTAGGTATATGTATGGGCATATAACTAAGCAGAGTCGGTTGTTACTTCGTGATTGTACTTTTCTTCGTGGTTTATCCTTTGTGGATTTGAGAGACCTTCAGGGGTCTCGGGGTCCCTACTGAGTAGCTTATACTCACCCCTACACGGGCTTTGCCCGCACTACGTTGTGTTGGTTGCAGACGACGGATAGCGTTGACCTTAGCTGAGGCTTGCAGAGCGGGATGGTACCCGGAGGTGGACCACTGGGCGGGACGTGCACGGAGCGGACGGCGGGACCCGTGGTGCAGTGGAGCTATCTGTACCCACCCTTCAGGTGGGATTTCCAGTGGACAGCTCGGTGTAGCGGTTTTTACCTTTCAGTTGCTGTTTTCCCTTTCGAGTTGTACTTTACTTTCAGTTTGGGTTTGTATACTGGCCCATTTACTTTTCCGCACTTTCAGTTGTACTCTACTTTTGCTTAGTGTTTACATTCCGCTTGCTTACTCTGTGGTGTTTGTTTTCTTTACAAAGGTAATGCCTTCCCATTTTTTACCGGGATTTACGCCTTGGTGCTAGTCGCCAGCCCCTGGCCTATGGAAGGCGGGCTTGGGGTAGTCACGGCACGGACCCCGAGGGCGGGTCGTGACATGGGGATATGAAATTATGTATTACTAATAGAAATTTGTTTATTGAATTTAATATAGTGGGTGATTTGGGCTTGAAACTATCACTTGTATAGATTTTTTATTACTCCCCTTGGTGTACCTTTACACTTATTAATATGCCATAAGAGATTATCCAAAACTATTTAAGACTATACATTCTAGTCAAAGTAAAATTTTATCTCACAAAAACATCAGATTGTTAAAACTAAGAAAATTCCTTTGCATCGTCATGATAATTTCGGAATATGATATGTGAATGTGTTGTGATGTATAAGAATTATCTTCAAATTAATCTGAAAAATGATATAGTTGACATGAATCAAAGTGACTGTTTTTATTTAAAATTGAAATTTTAGTTCAAAATATATATCATGTACTTAAAACTAAAAAAATCACTCATACTTTCTTAATAATTTATAAAAAAACTTCATAATTTATTTATGATGTGTAAGAATCAAGCACTCATCAATCTAAAAAATAGTATGGACAATATATCAAGGTACATGTTTTCAATTAAAATTGATTTTTTTTTTCAAAATGTACATAACATGCTCAAAATTAAGCAAACATTCTCTTATTGTCTTTATAAAATCCCCAACCTAAAGGCCACTAAACTGATTCCCCGAGTCAGGTCACCATATAACCTCAGGCTCACCTCCCCATATACTAGATAATTTCGGCTAGTAGTGAGGGTCTAATAGATCATCCGGGGAGACTATACCCTCTTTATCAAAGTAAGCCACAATAGATAAGATAGAAAACTCGGAAAATGATAAACCATAAATAATAAGCACCCATTATCAACCATTTCCCAAAATTGGGTACAAGACCACAACCAAACAGTCAATATGATATGTTATGTGATATAGTTCCAAGTGTAAAGAATACCCAAATTAAATAAAAATTGAATAATCCTAGAAAAAGTTTACTAATCAAATTCTGGATCCTTTATCATTGCACATACTATGCCCAACTCAACCATCTAACATGGGGCCTTTTCCCCTTATCCTAACATGAAACCATGAAATTTACTAGGGTACCCAATGACAGCCCAAGAAGGATGTGAGTATAAATCATTAGGCCACCACCAACTGTTTCTAAAAAATATCCATTCCAAACATATAGTGTATACATGTACTAAAACAATAACAAGATAAAGAAAGGAAAATTGTTTTCTATTACTTAATAAAGTTCACTTAAACCATTCTCATCATTTAATTCATGGGTTATGAAATTCTTTCACAACACCCCTACCTATATTAGTCAACTTCTATGCATAATGGAAATAAAAAAGTTCCCTAACTCAATAGGGAATCCATATCACAATTAATACATTGAACTTATCTTGGATCCTTAGTCTATGTAGTCATAACCAATGCAACTGTTTGGGACTTAGAGCCTTAGTCTGACTCCCTAACCCATGCATTCAAGGGGTGGAGTTTAGAGCCTCAGACTAACTCAACCCATGGGCATAGAATATTAGTCAATACCCCACATACCACAAATCCATTTTCAAATGCTTTATTAACAATTCATCACATATATCAAATCACAAATCTTGTTAATTGAACACATATACACTTAAAAATTCATAGTTTATTTGACATATAAACCCTCCCCATGACTTATCCCATTTACAAATTCTCATTTTTGTGCCTTACTCATCAACATGTTTCCATTACAACCCATAAGTCATTTAACACATTCTAAATATTCCAAAAAGACCTTTTTCCATGTCAAAAATTAGACACAACTAGAATTAATGTATTTTTATAATTCAAGAAAACATGTCACCCGGTTTATTGTGGGATATAATTCATTACAAACCAATTTCACACTTATAATTAAAATTTACCATGATTGGGATAATGGTTCACCCCATAGGTGGCCCTATAACCTGTCTATTCAACCTTAATGCATCCCATGGGGATCATGAGTGGTTTAATTCACCCCTTAGCCAACCAATTTACCAAATATTACTAGAGGAACTCAATGCACAACAAAAAAGATCCAGGGAATAATAACATACATGTAAACCAACTTCAAGACTATGTAATATAACTTGTAGACCACCTACCTTGATTCTGAAGATGAATTCTCCCTTAACCTTGGCCTTTGACTCATATTCAAAAACCCTTCGAATCCCCAACATAAGATCCACTATAAAAATAGGGCTTAAGGGATTTAGAAGAATAAGGATAGTTACACAGGCCCTAATCTAAAAAAGGGAAGAAAGTGGAACATTATACTCACCTAGAGCTTTGATTTTCAACCAACTATGCTCCATATAGCCTAGAAAAGAGGGATATTGATACATGGGAAGTTTATAGTGATTTTTTTCATCCTTATAGTTGTAGGAGGAAGAATAGAGGAAAATCTTGAGTTAGATCAATTAAATCCTGAAAGGGAAAAAATGGTAAAAACATGATTTTTAAGGGGTTGCATGGTTTGGTTGGATGGCTGGCTAAACCATGAGCCAACTATGATCCACCCTCTATCTAAGAGGTTTCCAGGCCACCCTTAATCTAAGAGGGGCCTAGGATACATGGTTACCAGGGGTCCCGCATGGTTTGAAAAACCATGCCATGAACCTGAAGAATGGATCCATCCAAGAATTCATAGTTTTTCCTTCCCCCTTGCATGGTTTCTTTAAACCACATACCCCACCTCCATGAATACATGGTTTGGGAGTACAATTACTAATAATTGTGCACCAACTGTGAAAAATGCATTTGGTGGTCTGATTTTCCCTTATTTCATGTCCCGAACCCCCAGAGTACCCTCGAGTTTCCTTATGCACCCAGAAAACATTTTTTCAACAAAAAAAACGAGACATGAACCAATACTTACATAATAACATACTACAAGGAAGTTTATAATCTTACAACATCCCCACCATATAACGGATCTCCCTAGATCCACTATCCCAAACACCACTGAGCTTCCATGGTAAATAGATTGGGCCACTAGGTTCACATATCTATCCCACTCTCCCATGTTTCTTCTTGAACATTACCATTCTTCCATAACACTCAAAACAAGGCTATAATTTTCCTACAAAAAACAATCTAATTACAATCCAATATACAAACCAGAAGGTCCTCAAATGATTCATCATCTTTAAGCTGAACATCCTCACCATTAATTACATGAGATGGGTTAGGGTGATACTGTCGAAGACGTGACACATGAAAAACATAGTACATTCCAATACACAACAACAGAATATCCAATTTGTATTCCACTGGTCCAATCCTCTCCACAATATCGAATGGCCCCATGTACCTGGTCATCAACATACCCTATTTTTAAATCCAATTGTGACCCAACCACAGCAAGACTTGAAGAAATACAATATCACCATCCATAAACTCAAAAGGTTAGTGAAGATGATACACATATAAATTTTTCATACATTGAGACATAACCACACACTTCCAAATTAAGTGCACTTGTTCTAATGTCTCCTGTATAAGACTCTGTCCTAACAAATCTGACTCCCTAGCCCCCATCCAACTAAATGACAACCAAAATGGTTTAAAATATAATTCCTCAAATGGTTCTATCTAAATCATATCCTAGTAAATATTGTTTCCAAGTGATTCTCCCATGATCCACCAAAGTCTAGGAACCATGCCCATAACATTTATCCTAGAACCTAAATAGTACCTTCCAACCACCTGTCTGTCTGTAGGTGGAAATCCATACTAAAAAACACCTGGGTACCACGACCTTTCAGTAACCCCTTCTAGAAGAGTGATGTAAACCTTGAATCAAAGTATGAAAATATATTTAATTGAACCCCATTAAACCATACTATCTTCTAAACATACAAATCGCCCACCTGGTTAGTAGTGAAGGTCTCTTGTATAGGTATGAAATGGTCCACATTGGTCTACTAATCCACAAATACCTAGATCACATCATTCTTCCAAGGTATACTCAGAAGAACCCCCAATAAATAAATCATCACATAATACAACTTCCATTCCATTTAAGAGAGGGTTCTAACAACCCACCTAGTCATTGATGATATACCTTCACCTATTGATAGGTATAACATCACATCACAAAACCCACAACTTCCTTTTTTTATCATTGTCCACTAATACTATCTATGAAGATCATGATACATTTTGGTCTAACCAGTATACACCATCCACTTTAATTCATGTAACTCATGCATATAATCTTCTCACATACAAGTAGGCATGATAGCCCAACCGAAAACATAGAATAACCCATTATCACCAATAGTCTAGTCAGAAGTTGACTCCAGAAATTCCAGACTATCCCTCAAGGAAAAACACTAAGTATTCTTATACTCACTCTACCTGATCTGGCATAAAAATGTGGACTCAACTAACAAGGACATAAGTTTTATCTACCCATGAACATTATTCACCTATAGATGAATCTTAGGGAACAATAACATCATCCTTAACTTAGAAATAGATTTTTAAACTGCTTGATTTTGAGTTTTTTAATCAAATTATATGAAACATTATTCCCATTTCTTGGCATGTAGATGAAATTAAAATCAAGGGACCACATATACTCAACCCATCTATGCTATCAAAGATTCAAATAATACTGAGAGAAGATGGACTTAATGGTTTTATGATCGGTATATATGGTAAACCTCTCCCTCAATAAGTAATTACACTAACACTTTAAAGCATAAACCACCATGCCTAATTCAATATCATGTGTTGGGAAATTTCATTCATGTGGCCTAAAATTCCATGACTCGAATGCCACAACATGATCATTATACATTAATATTTCCCTAATCCCAACACCAGATGCATCACAAAACAAATTATACTCCTTACCCAGCTCAGGAAGGATCAAAATTGGGGCAAAATTCATCCACTTATTTAACTCTTGAATGGAATTATCTCATGAACTAGACCATTAAAACTTTATTCCCTTCTAGGTAAAACTTGAGAGTGGTGCTTCTAAGATGGATGCTCCCAGAAAACCTGTGACATCAAAAAAATTCCCTGGATGCTCCCAAGATATAATAGCTTGTAATTTCTATGGTTCCATAGACACACCTTCTTTAGAGATGATGTGACCCAAGAAATATACCCCATCAATCCATAATTGACACTTGGATAGCTTGGAATATAGCCTATGATAACTTTGTGTACTTAGGATGATTTCAATATGTTTGGTGTGATCATCACGTGACTTGGAGTACACCAAGATATCATCATTAACGACACCTAAAAACGAATCCAGATAAGAGTGAAATATTTAGTTCATTAGATCCATAAAAATTGTCAACCCATTGGTCAACCCAAACAAAATGATAACCTATACTATATTCTAAGGGAAGTATGCAGTACATCAGATGGTCTCACCCTCAACCGATGATATCCTGATCTCAAATCAATTTTGGATAACACTAAAGCACCTCTCAGCTGGTCAAAAAGATCATCAAATTGAGGAAAAGTGTATCATTTCTTAACCATAATTCGGTTAAACTTACTATAATAGACACATAACTATAAGGACCTATTATACTTCTTGTAAAACAACATTGGATATCCCTAAGATGAAATAATTAGACGAATAAACCACTTTACCTCTAATACCTCCTGCCAATTTTTTCAGTTCATGGAGTTCCACCAGTGATATAATATATGGAAGAATGAAAACTAGATCTTCTCTCGACAACAACTCTATCATGAACTAAACATCTCTCTCGGGTGGTAGCACTGAGAAGTACTCAAGGAACATATCTAGGAACTGATACACCCTATGGGGGAGGAAAAGTTACTCTAATACCCAATAATCAAGCATAAAATGGTCTATTTGGTCTATGAGTTCACCCAGCTGCTGGAAGACTATCCCTGAACGACCCGCTCGAATATCCCATTCCCCACAATGAACATAAGTGTTCCCCTTATGAGATGTGAATGTTAACCTATATAAGTAATGGTCTATATGGTTCTGGTATAACACTGGCCAATACATTCCCAAAATTAGGTCAAAACCTAACATCTCAAGCACAAACATTTCCCATAAAAAATGGTACCCAACAACCTTGAGAGAACACCCCTTACACTACCATATTTTCTCTACTCTTACCCCTAATAGTGTATCAATCTCCATGATCCCACACATATTTTCCACTGATAGACCCATCATATCCAAAAACTGAGCATACGTACAGGAATGAGAGAAATCCATATCAAACAAAGAACTAGGAAGCGTGGAAGCTACAAGAATCATACCTTAAAAAATCGATGTCCCAAACTCACCACCTTCAGGTGTTGGTTGATCTACATGAAGCTAACCTACCCCTCTATCCTAGGATCTAGCTTGATTTCCTAACACTACACTACCCTAATAATATGATTGCTCTCTACTTAGAGTACAAAATCTACTACCCCAAACAATACATCCATTAGAGCTCCAAAATTATTTCCTTATAAAGTGAAACCAACCCCCTACCTACACTCTAAATCGGCTTTCATCCCCCTTAATTACATATTTGTCAATGGTTCCTATAGATGCTCTACATATGAACCATCCTATTATATTATTAGCACTCAACAAGAGGCCGAGGAAACTAACTATTCATGTGTCCCGACCTACCGCATTGATAGAAAAAAACTAGATCACTTCCCCATTATATTGGTTCCCTTTTCTAACTACTCTATGCACCACCTCCTTGGCGTAAACTCTTAATGTGATGATTCCTACCATCTCAATCTGCACCACTAGATTTACCCACTACAACTAAATGTTCATAATTAGAATCCTCAATGAGATTTCCTTCTGAAATAAGGTCTTTATCCACCACCACAAGAAACCTCTTTAAGTGGAATATATTCAACTGGGACTTAATCTCATGTATATTTCATCCAATAAACATCTCACCATATCCGCCTCATCCTCTTCCAAAGCTGGAACAAAGTGCTGCAAGTCAGTGAATTTGTTAGCATAATCCCTCACTAACATGGACCCCTAGGTCAACCACATAAACTCTATAGCCTTCTCCTATCTCAAGGTCTATAGAAATAAATTTCACTGAAACTTTTTCTGGAAATATTTCCATATCATACTGTTAGCCTGTTGGGTCTAAACTAAAACATCACACCAGTCCCTCGCCTATCCTCACCACATGTAATCCTCAAACTTAATCTCTTCTCTAGAAGAGTCTCTAGGTGATCAAGAATCATATGAATTGACTCTATCCAAAACTCGGCTGCATCAGGTCCACCCTCTCTAGAAAAATTTTAAGGGTGTTAAAACTATAACTCTTTAGTCAGCTCAAACATACTTGGAACAACCCGCCCTAGGTTCCATTCCATCATCTATATAAAATGAGAGTAGTTGTCATGGAACTGATCCTATCCCCTATTACCCAAGATCACCAGGTTCTCTTGCTCCACTTATAGTGTATCATTCTTAGTGACATTATCTTATCTTCTAACTGACACACGACATCATGGTGGAATCTGTGTAAAATCCCAAACACAATTCTTAGAACGCATAATATAAAACAACCACAGTTTCACAAAATATGGCTCTACACTAGAGATCAATATCCTATTTCACATAAAATCTCCCAATAGATATCATCACACCTCTATAGCTACCATCACCAATCAATACCATGGGTCATGTTCAACACGGGGAAACCAACTCACACAACCACAAGGATTTTCATAAAACATTCATTTAAACCATTTTCACTTTCACAACACAAATATTTATCTTTTAGGAACTTTTCAATATTTACAACTTGTTACAACCAAAAATTTAACCATTTTATAATTTTTCATTCGACACTATTCTTTAATCATTATTTTTAATTATTTCCATTTATCCACTTTCACTATCTTTATTAGACACCGTTTTTTCTAGAAAATGAAATGGATTCTACCCTTCATATACCAAACCTCCTCCCTATGTGTTCCTTCTATGATGTATGATATCTATATCCCTAGGTGCATCAAATGATGCATGAATTCCCCACCTAGTACCATTTCATCCAAGAGAAAAATATTATATATAGGCACATCACAGAATGAGTGCATCACCCAATGGTGAAATATGATTCAACTATAAAAACACACATCAAGAACAACAATTCCCACCCTAGGTACTCGGGTTTTATCTCATACATGGTTTAGCTACTCCAATGCATGAGCTCATTTCCATGGACCAACACTTACTAATCTCTAGTCTACCATTCCCATATTACAGGGGAAAAAAAGAACCGCTATGACACAAATTTTTAACATCCCCAATCTGAAGGCCACTAAACTGATTCCTCCTATTGGGTAGCCACATGACCTTAGGCATGCCTCTCCTTACACCAGAGGCTAGAGACTAGTATCGAGGGACTGATATATCACATGAGGAGACTATACCCTATTTATTGAATTAATACACAAAATATAAGATATTAATAAAGGAAAAAATAAACCATAAACAATAATCATGCATTGTCAACCATTTCCCAAAACTGGGTACAATCCCCCAACCAAATGGGCAATATGATATGTCATGTCAAATATTGCCAAGTGTAAAGAAAACCCAAATTAAAAAAAATTAATAATCCCCCTAATATGCATAATGGAAATAAAAAACTTCCCTAACACACGAGGGAAACCATATCACAATCAATATATCACACTTATCTTGAAGCCTTAGAATAGTTTTTCTCAACCAATGCAACTGTTAGAGACCTAGATCCTTATTCCAACTACCTAACTCGTGCATTCAAGGGGTGGGATTTAGAGCCTCAAACCAACCCGAACCGTGGTCATAAAATATCATTCAATAACCCACATACAACCAAGCCATGTTTCCATGATTTATTAAACATTCATCATATATATAAATCACAAACCATATTCATTGAACAAATATACACTTAACAATTCATTGTTCATTTAACACATAAACCATGACTATTACTTATCACATTTACACATTCTCATTTATGTACATCATTCATTTATATATTTACATAAAAAACTATATGTCCTTTAATACATTCCAAATATTCCAAACAACCCCTTATACCATGTGAACAATTAGAGATATCTACCATTAATGTTTTCTTATAATTCAGGATAACATGTCAACATGTTTATCATGGGATCCACTTCATTAAAAATCTATTTTATACTTATCATCACAATTTACCATGTTTGGGATGATGTTTTACCCCATGGGTGGCCCTATAAATGTTATATTCAACCTCAATGCATCCCACGAGGATCATAAAGGGTTCAATTCATCATTTATCCAACCAACATACCAAATCTTTCTAAATTCACTCAATTCACAATAATAAGGCACCAAAGCACAACCAAATACACATAAACGAACATAATGACTATGGGATATAAAATGTAGACCACCTACCTCGATTTTGAGGATTAAAACTAACTTAACCTTGTCATTTGACTCAAATTCAAACACCCTTCAGAGCCCAAACCTATGATCTACTATAAAAAGATGATTTTAGGGATTCATATGAATAAGTAATACTAAAGAAGTATTAATCTGAGAAAGAGAAGGAGTAGGAGCATTAGAATCATCCATATCTTTAATTAGAAACCAAACACACTCCAAATAGCTTAAAAAGAGGTATATTGGTCATTGGTAAGGTTTCAATGATTGGTTAATCCCTAGGGTTGTAAGAGGAAGAATAAACGAAAATACCATGTCAGATCACCTAATGTTCGAGAGGAAAAAATGGTAAAAACACAATTTTTAAGGGGTGAACGGTTTGGACTGATGGTTGGCCAAACCATGTGTCCACTATGAACCACCATTTTTCTTAGAGGGGGCCAGGACATACGGTTACCTAGGAATATTGCATGGTTTGAAAAAAATGTGATGATTATGCAGAATTGACCTATCCAATACCATATGGTTTGTCCTTACCCCTTGCATGGTTTTCTATTCTCCCTTGTATAGTTTCTTCAAACCGTTCACCCCTCCTCCATGCATGCATGATTTGGGTGCATGGTTATTACTAACTATGAACCAACCCTGAAAAATTAAATGGATGTTATTATTTTCCCTTCTTTCTTGTCCTAAACCCCTAGAACACCCCTGAGTTTCCCTATACACCCAGAAAAAATTCCTTCAACCAAACGAAAGAGACTTAAACCAAGATTTAAAAAAGAACACACCTCAAGGAATTCAGAGATCTCACAGTCTTGATACTATTGGAAAAATATTGGTAATTCATCTTTGAAGTGTAGGAATTAACCGCACATAACCAAAATGCGGTGTATCTGATATGATTAAAATTATGTTTTTTTCATTTAAAAGTGATATTTTTTGGGTTCAAAACACACTTCATATACACAATACTATGAAAACTCACTATGATTATCTTTATAATTTATGAAAAATAATCAATTCAACACACAATGTGGTTGGTATGATATAAATTGTTTGTTTACATTTTAATGTGACATTTTAGTTCAAAACACATGTCGTATACTAAGAAAGAGAAAAACTACTTTGATTTTGGTGATACCTTCATAAAATGATCCATTATTTATTTTTGATATATAGGAATCAACCATACATCAATCCGACACATGGTGTGTTTGGTTTGACTCAAAGTGTGTGATTTTAGTATAAAAGTAGCATTTTTACTCACAACACATGCCACATAGTCAAAAATTTGAAAACACAATCATATTTTATTAATAATTTAATAAAATTATCCATGATTCATTTTTATGTGTAGGAATTAATCACACATAAATCTAACACAAGGTGAGGCTAGATTGATTGAATGTACACATTTTTAATTTAAAAGATACATTTTAGTCTAAAACATGCATCACACACTTAAAACAAATAAAATTAAGTCATATTTTCTTGATAATTTAAGAAAATTATTTGGGATCATTTTAAATGTGTCATAATTACCCTTTAATAAATCTGATACATTATGTGTCTGGTATGAATGATAGTGCATGTTTTTCTATAAATGAAATTTTAGCTCATAATGTGCGTCACAAAATCAAAGTTTAAAAAATAAAATCTTATTTTCTTAATAATTTAGGTAAAAAATAAATAATGAATTTATTATGTGTAGGAAAAACTACACATTAATCCAATAACTTTTGTGGATGATATGACCAATAGTGCATGTTTTTATTTAAAAATGATATTTTATTTCAAAACATGCATCAGATACTTAAAACTAAGAAAACAAACTAAAATTATCTTGCTATTTTATAAAAAATATTTATAATTCATTTTTGACTTGTAAGAATTAACCAAACACAAGTTAGACACATGGTGTGGCTAGTATGATTGAAATGCTTGTTTTCATTTAAAAGTGACATTTTAGTACAAAAATAACATCACATACTCAAAACCAAGAAATCAAAATTTTATTGTCTTAATATTTTAGGAAAATTATCCATTATTCATTTGTGTCATGTTGGAATTACCCTCACATAAATTCCATATACTGTGTGTCTGAATTGACTGAAGTTTCATTTTTTTAGTTTAAAATCAAAATTTTAGTATAAAATTCTTGTTACATACTCAAGAATAAAAAATTAACTAGGTTTGCCTTTATAGTTTAAGAAAATGATATGTGATTCATTTTTGACAAGTAGGAATTAACCTCAAGTCATCCCGATACATGGAATGGTCATTATGATTGAAAACGCATGTTTTCATTTAAAAAAGACATTTTATTTCAAAACATTCATTAAATACTCAAAACCAAAAAATTCACTCATTTTTTCATGATATTTTAGTAAAAATAATTATAATTCATTTTTGAATTATAAAAATTAACCACACATCAATCTGACACATGATGTGGCCGGTATGACTGAAAGTACTTATTTTAATTTAAAAGTGACATCTGAGTTCCGAATGCACATAACATACTGACTGAAAATTAACTTTTTTATTATCAAAAAACTTTTGAGGATAAAGTGAGAAACCCCATGAACCAACATTAATATCCATTAAAACCATAAAGAAGGATAACCCGGATCAAGACTACTGGATCTGCCCCTCCCCATCAATTACACCTTGGTGCCAAGCCTCCACAGTGTGTCTAGATTTACTAAAGTGTATGTTTTCATTTTAAAAGTGAATTTTTAGTCTAAAACATGTGTCACATACTCAAAACCAAAAAAATTGTGCTCATATTATCTTAATACTTGTGTACAATTATTTCTAATTAATTTTTGACATTTAAAAATTAACCCCATGTCGATTTGATACATAGTGTGGCTAGTATAACTTATAGGGCACACTTTAATTTAAAAATGTCATTTTAGATCAAAAAAATAATAAAACACTCAAAATAACATAAAAACCATTTAATTATATTGAATTTTCGAGAAATATATTAATAATTTATTTTTGATGTTTAGGAATTAACCGCACCTCAATCCGACGCACGGTGTGGCCAGTATGACTAAAACTATGTGTTTATATTTAAAAGTGACATTTTAGTTCAGAACACATGTCATGTAATCTACAATAATAAAATACATTTATATTATTTTTATAATTTAGGACCATGATCCACGATTCATTTTTGAGTTGTTGGAATTGACCATACATTAGTCCAACACCCAGTGTGGCCGGTTTGACTATGAGTGCAAGTTTTTATTTTCAAAGAGAATTTTTAGTCTACAAAACATATCACATATTTAAATTTATAAAATGAACTAAAATTTTAATGATAATTTAAAAAATTATCACTAATTAATTTGTGATTTATAGGAATTATCCTCAGGTGAATTTGATACACGGTGTGTTTTTTATGACCGACAATGCATGTTTTCATTTAAAAATTACATTTTAGTTCAGAACATGTGTTACATAGAAAAAAACAAGAAAACACACACATATTTTCAATATATATATATATATTATGAATAATATCAATGATTCATTTTTTACTTGTAGAAATTAGTGGCATGTCAGTCCGACACATGATATGGCCAGTAAAATTGAAAGTGCATGTTTTCCTTTAAATGTGACATTTTAGTTAAAAACACATGTCACATAATCCAAATTCAGTAAACATGATTGAAATGTATCGATACTTTATGAAATTATCTATGATTAATTAATTTTAATTATGAATTAACCTCACATAAATCTGATATGTTGTGTGGCCGGATTGATTGAAAGTGTATGCTTCTAGTTTAAAAGTGAAATTTTAGTTTAAAATGAGCCTCACATACTCAAAACTAAGAAAATTCACTTGGATTTTATTTATAACTTTTGAAAATTACATGTGATTAATTTATGAAATATAATAATTAACCTAAATTCAATCTAATAATTGTGTGGCCAGTATGACTAATAGTGTGTGTTTTTTTTAAATGACATTTTAGTTCAAAATTTGTATAAAAAATTACCTTTAAATATGATTTATTTAGGCATTGTGTTTATCTTATTATTTATTTATTATCATTTATAATTCATGTTCTCTTTATTTAATTATTTTTAATCAATGGATAATTATTTCAAATTTATTTTCATTTATTTCTTTATATTATTACCAATAGAAGAATTTTTTTTATTATAGGTACACTCTTCTTTTGTTTGAGATGGAGTTGTGTGTTTATAGACTGGTAGTGTGATTGAGATCTATTGGGAGGTGGTCCCAAGGAAAATATAATATATGACCACCTGGTCTGATATATGTTAAAATTATTTTGATTTTTTTGAAAAAAGTAATGTTTGTAATAAATTTTACATATTAGTGAAATTTAAATTTATTGAAATGTTTGTAATATAGATGTATTTTTATTTTTAATTTATTGTCATTTAAATTTAATGTAAAGTAATTGTTAATTTAATAAATCCTTGATGTAGAGTATTGTAAATGTAGAAGTACACTACTATAACTAATTGATTTTATCACCACTATAGGAAGCATTGATAAAAGTTACTTTTTTCGTGTAAAAAGAAGCATTGATGAAATTAATTTTATCAGTGATATAATAATAACAAATAAAATTAGATTTTTTAATGAAAATATAAGCACTGATAAGTGTCACCTTTATCACTGCTTCTTTTAACACTAAAGAAGGATACTTTTATCAGCACTTTTTTGACACTGATAAAAGCACATGGATTTTAATGGAATTTAGAACATTATTAATTTTTTTACTGATAATAGAGTTTCTATAACTGATAAAAGAATAACATATAGTAGTGGGGATTAGTGATGTGGAATTTGGGATCATAAAGTAGAAGCAAGGGAAGTTGATCATGTGATGGGGGTTAGTTGGCTCAGATGATAACTGGAGAAAAGATTTGGATTATTTGAGTATTATTATGAGATAAGAACTACACCTATAGTGGTTCTTCATAGGTTGAATGACTAATGAGATGAGGAGATACAAAAGTCTGATGAATAAATCCAAATCAAGGGTTAGAAAGTTCTGGGAAGTGTCTTGGTGGGATCATAGTCAATAAGAAGGATAATGGAAGTGATCATAGCTGAGGAATCAACATTACTAGTTTATATAAGGTTGAGTGTGTCGAGTAGATCTAATGATAATATGCCAGGAATTGGTAGTGGGGTTGGATGAGATGTGTGACAATCAATTTAGAATGGTTATCTTCAAAAGGGGAGAACAATTGCATGTTATGTGATAAGATTATGTGAATTTCTAGAGATTAGGAGAGGGATGATTCCTAGTTTTCTAATATTAGATCGAGAGGATAATAGGTTGTCTAAAATCATCCATATTTTCAAAATTTTACATAATTATATAAAATATTAACAATAATAATATTATTCAATGATAAAAATTTAAATACAACCATCATTAATATATATATATATACACATGTAAAATGGTTATTTTTTTAGAATTACCAAATTTAGGAAAGTAATATTTTTTGAGGTATTGTTTTGAATAATTTATTGTGTAATTTTAGGCATTAAAAATAATAATCATATTTATATTATTGGTAATATTATTATAATTGTTACTTTTATTATTATTACTATTATATATATAGTAAAAAATCATATAGATGGAAAACATACACATTTACATAGATGTATCCAATTTCAACCAATAAGAAATCAAATTCACTTGAAATTACACATAGATCATGGAGGTAATTTTTTGAGGGTTTTAGGATCATTTGAGTGTATTTTGGGAATTTAAAGTTATATGGTTATGGCATTGACAATGTCCCACCATAGAATTATTCTGTGGAAATAACCTAGTTTTTTTTCATGTGGAATTTGACGACACTCTCCATTTATTGATTATAAGTACATAAGATAAAAAATAATACTAAATTATTATTTTAGTTTTGGATGCATATAGGGAATTTTCATTGATTATTTAATAATGATTGTTTCGTGAGGATTGGTTTATGACATGACATGATATTTTGACATGGTTTAATGAGTATAAAACTATGTTTCTTCTTTAACCCACATATTATGAAGGTTGGTGTTTATGAATTATATATTATATGATTAAGGTGGAGTATACTATGTAATTTGATATGTGATGAAGATAAAATGACCAACAAGGGTATGATACATTTCAAAGTATAATCGATTAAAGGATTAGCCTTTTGGTATGATGTGATGTGGTCTAAACTATGAGTACATTATCTCAATGATGAGGATGAGTATTATAACTAAATGATGATGATGGATATAATTTAATGATGATAAATAAATAGATAACCCAATGATGAGTACTATAATGACTTTATGGGGAACATGATGATGATTATTCGGATTATTCTGACAATAAAAATAATTACAATGTTTATCGAAATAATTTCTTGAATGATTCAATGATGTTATTAGTTTAGGAATTAATGATATGTCTAATTTCCTTCTATAAAATATGATAGTCATATTAAAAATATTTTTCGTGATTGAAATTACTGTGGAATTTTAGATAAATTTAGTATCCATAGAGTGTTTAGATAGATGGAGTCTAATGTGACTATTCTGAGTTTATTTGAATCAATTAATGTGATTATTTTCATGAAAATGGATATTCATTCCATGATGTGATAATATCACATAGGATCCTAGTGGGAGAACCACTAAGTGTATGAACATACAAAAAGAATTCAGCCCTTATTCCATTATATGATGTGGTAGTACCACAAAAAATGTTTATTGGATTACCATCAAGGGTTTATTCATACAATGGGAATACTACATTCTTCTAGATTCCGTGATGTGAGAGTACCACATGTGATGCTAGTGGGAGTACCACTGATGTAAGAGGTTAATCATGATATGGGATATATAGTTGATTACTTTTATTTATTTTTATTTTATGTGATAAGAGGACCAATCATAATGAAACAACCAACCAAGGGTGATTTTCTTAGTGGAACCCAACACACACTGAGCCAATTGCTAGTGTGATGGACAAATTATAGAATATTGAGATAGATTTATCGATATTGATGAGTCCTATTCACTATAAAATGGTCATACCCTCTTTATGGAGTATAATATCCCCTTGGATATAGTGAAACCATATTCTTATTTTTTGTCCATGTTTATTACTAAACCCCCACCCATTAGTCAGTTATGTATATACTGATAAATTGAATTAAATTTATAGATCAACACAAAATTATATAGCATAATTTATACAATGTTAATATACTGGTCGATATCAAAATTTCCCAATGTGGCTTGATAAAACAATTTATGGTTTTCTTTACTCTTGGTTCCATTCCCCTGGATTATAAAAAGGTTATGTGTATTGATTATCTAGGACTAAACTACTTCAAGAAACCTTTAATTTTATCCTAGTAATAATGGGAATTTTTATCAATAAAAATTTATGTTTAGATAATATGAGGTTGATGTAGTCATGATTAGGAGGGAATATGTTTGTTTTCCTTTAACACTATGATATGTTGTGATGTGTTATGTAAGGAATGTTAGTGGAGGAATGATGTTAGAAGTAAGATATGTTGGTTACTAGGTTGGGTGGAGTGATTTTTAGGGGCTATTTTTTTTATGTGTGTATAAAGTCTAATTATATATTATTTCCATGGTTTTGGAGAGTGTGATTATTGGTGATCTAGAAAATGGTTAAGTGAATATATAGACTGTTGGGTTATGTAAAAAATTATTGGATGACCTATTTAACTCTTGGGTTGGTATTGTAGTAATCTGATATAAAAATAATAACCTAGTGATTTTTTTATTTCATTATTATACATGCATGATTTTTTTGAGTTATTTGGTCCTTACGGGAATAAATTATTGAGTATATGGATATAATCACCAATATTTCTATATAAAAGTTATCAAGTTGTTGTTGGTGGAATTTTCCAGCAATGTTAACTTGATAAAAAAGGTGTATAGTAGGAACATGGTGTTGGAGATTGTTTTTTATACCACTAACATATACACGTGGTTAGGTTTTTATTGTATATATTGGATTAATTGATTTTTTTACTAAAGTTATACCTATCTCATATTTCAGTTACACTATAAAAAATTCATGCATTGTACATTTTTATGATATCAGTTTATTGTAGAGTTCTTATTTTTCATGTTCTGATGGTTTTCATATTAATTTATAGTATTATATATTTTATACAAAAGGAAATTCCTTTAATTTTTGTAATTTATACCCTCATCGCTAGTTTCCAGCCCGTGTATTTTTAGAGTTGAGATTAATGAAGCACACTGAATTTTTATATACACTCACATGGGGTTCTATAATAATGAGGTCATTATATCTTAGTATCAGAGAATTTAGTTAAGAGATAAGTAAGAGTTTACCTTAAGCACATGTGGGGAAAATTTCAGGTTGGTGAGGTGAAATTACATCACTAGGATGGAGAAACCATTTATAGATGTGGGAGACCAATGTATTTCAGAGCTCAAACCTTAATGTTTCATTGAGTATGCCTATGATAAGTGTGGAAGATCTTAGGATGTAGTAAAAGTAGTGGAATGATGCCTAATTATGATTTTTCATCTATTTTAATGGATTATATCAGAATAACATGATGAGAAAACCCCAAGAATATCATTGAGGGGACCTTTCACATCTAATTTATAGTTAATTTAAAACAAGAATAACCTAAAAAAAATATTTCATTGTGATTATTTTTAATCCCACACTTGTTGTTTCATTTTTACAGTGAAAAATCCATGTAAGGATTCCTTTAGTTTTATTTACATGTGCTCCATGAATCTCCAAAAAATGAACTTAATATTCTAGGTCCTAGTGTATAAGAACCTCATAATTCATGTTGTTCATCATGGATCATAATGAGAGGATTTTCTTGTTCTATTTTGTTCTTAGGAGAGAGAGAGGATAAAATTATCTCTAGGGATTAAGATAATATCTTAATAGGTTATCCATTATTTACAAACACTCCCTACCTCTAAAATGATATAAAATTAGAATACATACTTAGGGTTAATATTTTATAATTTTATAATGAACCTTTGTCAAATATTAATTATAAATTATACCCCATGTCAAATAAAAATAAAAATAATATTAAATTATATCTCTTGACTTCCACGTATTTAAATATCATTTTTTAAATAAATAAATCATTATTTATTTAAATGATATTAAATAAATTATTTCATTTCCGTTTGTCCCTTAAGTTGTCCCATCAATCCTCCTCAGTATTTACAAAAATTTTAATAATAAAATATTTATTCAAAAAATATTATTCTATAAATAAGTAAACAAATAAATAAATATTATATTATATTCATTAAAATATTTATTAAATATTTATTTAATATTCAAATAACTAAATAATATTTATATTAATATATTAACTAAAATGGTTAAAAAATAAATATTTATTTATTATATTGTGAATAATAAATAAGAGATAAAATTCAACTAATATATTTAAAACTCGAATGTACAGTGATTGGATTGATGTGATCAAATTAACTTGAATAGTTATTATAACATAAATTGAGAATAATATTAATTATTAATATGTAAACTCAATATAATTTTTGAGATTTTGGATATATTTAGTGTGTGACCCTTTAGGTACATTTATCAATGAAATTTGGCGAAAATTTCTAATGTCCATGACCAGCATCTAGAAACATGTCAAGGAACCCATAAATGAATAATTTAATGTCAAAATGACAAAAACCTTATTATGAATGATACTATATAGTATAATATATTTGTCTCGATACCTAAACAAGAAGGATGAAATATTTTTTCACCACATATGCTTGATTTATCTTTCTTTGACTTTCCCAAATGTACTCGTTGATGAACTACCATGGCCATGGACTTAATCAGACAATTCTATTTAAATCCATGGACTAGATATCTTCTTCCATTAACTGGGAATAAAAAAAATCCTTTCTTGACTTATTGAATTAATTTGATTTAACTTATGACACTCCCAATGTATGCTACTTCACCGTGAGTATAGATAGTCACAGTTTTTATCCATACAACAAAGTACATGATTTATGATATACATTAATAATAATATCAAGTATAAAGAACAATAAACTCATCTGCATATAAGAATATCCAAAGGAAAAGAAATTTGTAGAATTATTATTTGTGGGTCAATCCTCATAAACTCTATATCTTGGAGTTTACCAAGTGCAACCTTCATGAGAAAAAGTATTAATGTATTATGAGCATCGAACATCTGATAATCAAACATCATTTATGTTGTGCTAAATAGATGTTAACTAGACTATAGGAAATATGTTTAAGAATATTGTCATAACATTTCTATATTCTCATTATATAGGGGAAATTCTATAATATTTCTATATGAAAAATAATATAAGGAAATTATCACATTAACATTGCACAAATGAATAATCATCCATGATAGGATATTTATTATTATTTTGATAATAAAAAATACAACAATGTTTTTTTAGGGATCCAACTCTAATAGAATCCCACTTTCCCTAGATCCAACTCATATAAACTTATAGTTCACTTGCTATGACATGATAAAAATTCTTCTTTCTGAGGTATGGATATAACTACTGGGCCTAACACAGTTTTCTATTGCTATTCTGCTTACTATGCCTTCAATTAATTTAGAAAATCCCAAAGGAAGTGATATAAAAGAGTATTTAACTTTTTTTCTTCTATCATAAACTTAAAATCTTATATAATACCTTATCCATAAGATCATCATAAAATATATATTATGAGAATACATTACTTCCTCGATAAAACTCCAAAATATATGACACATCATTGCTTAAACTGATTCTTAAGGCATTTAAGAAATCGAAACATACCCAATGTATATAGATATGAATACCATTCATTTTAATAAGCTTATTATTTATTATTTATTTATACTTGTGTTGATAAGATCGAATTTAACTATAGGAAATCTAGTCCAGTATCCCTTTAAAAATTAGAGTTATCACTTCTCCAAGTACTAGTAACTCATATTTTACAATTTCTAAAGTAGTATTATATTATTATAACTATCACTCTATATAATTCTCAAGGGTTCTATTTGATATTTTTTCCATGATGATTTTTGTATAAGAAATATCGAATGACATGAATAGACCAACCAGAGCATCACCCAAGCTAGTAGTAAGATGAGTATGTAACTCCAATCACACCTATAATTGGTTGGGGGTTGCTGAGTAGCACTAAGTAGAAATATCATACAATGTGGGGTGCCTTAACCTATATAACCAACAACAGACACATATTCAAAACATAAAATAACTAAAATCAAAATCAATATAAAGACATATATATATATATATATACGTAATTAAATGAACAATATATAAAACATGCATGAGACGTAAAATGCAAGTACAACACAATATATATAAATACCAAAGAACTGTAAATCCCACAAGCCTTTAAAATTGAATAGACACAAGGCCATGGAAATATAATCCTTGATGCATGTACTATAGGATCAATCTCTATCCCCAATGGTCACTACCACCATTATAAACCACCATCCTCCACCATGAATCTCTAAGCACTAGCTTCAAATAAGAAACCATATCTCCATGTCCACCAAAAGCATCTAAAAACTTTGCATTGTTTGCAAAGAAACAAAATATGTGGTTATAAGTCCCTTATAGGGGTGAGTATAAGTATACTCAGTAGAAAAACATGAAAACAAAAAAGGAAAGTTTAATAAAGAAGTAAAATCAAATCTCTTAGTATGAGAGGGTAATTGGAAGTAATACCCAAAATATCCATATATTATCTATAATTAGAAGTCTTAGGGGAAAAAATACTCCGGATAAGATATTTAATTTATTAGAACCGAAACATGGTGAAGATGTTTTGAAAAAAAATACCCTCATAGGTGAAAGCGGTCTATACAGTGGACCTTAAGCACCTAAGTGGAACGCAAGGAGGGGTGGGTTCACCCAGTTAGGTGTGTTATTACCCATGAATGGTTGAATTGAGCCTATATTAATTTTTTATCCAACTCCATCCCCTTGAGTCAGGTCTGGTGGACATGATTTGTTCTGGTTACCTTTCCAGGCTGTACACCACCCAATCTTGTGGGGTTGAGCCTACTTGGCTCTCCCATTTTACATTTGGTAGGAAATTTATCATTTGATCCTAGTGGGGATTGAATAGTTTGGGATAGGGGACTATCTACCCCAAACATATTATTTGTTGTGTTCCATGTTTTCCAACACATACCTTCTCTATCTAGGATATCACCATTTTCATCGCCCTCCACTTGGTTGGATTCCATAGATGTGTTGCACTACCATATTGGCCATGAACACCTAATTAAATCTTTCTCATAGTGAAAATTTCTATTCAAAACACCATGTAACACCCAAAGCTTCCACGATACACTTCTCTTTGAATAATATAGTAGCGTGTGTTGTACGAAACTTCGAGTTCTAACACACACCACAACCAATCAAACTAGCCGTTATGAATAGTAATACCCACTTTTTGAAATTCAATAAATTTTAACTTTTAAAATGGACTTAATTTTGGGATTCAGAATGTTGAAATTATCTTAGGGTGATTTTTTGGTACTTTTCGGATAACTTTCATATTTTGATGAATAGTGAAAATTACTAGATTTTAGTTAAAAACAATTTTTTAATTGAAATAATTAGTAGTGATAAATTGTGAATTTGAGTGATTTTAGAGTATAATTAGATTATATTTTTACCAGTTAATCCAATGTTGGTCATTGGACATAATTTCACATTTAAACTGGACATAAGTAAGTGCCAATCTTTTGATAGTTATTATTTCTTGAAAACACACTTTTTTGTTTTGACAACATGAATTAATTTTAAATTAATTTCTACCACTTCTATATTTTGAATTTAGAAAAATGGATTCCATATTTAGAATCATGAGGTCAAAATTGTGTAAATATGTAACTTTTATTTTTAGAAATCTTGAATAATTACTTCGGTAAACATTTTATTTACCATGGTTAAAAGGTAAATCAGGTAAATAAGGGTAAAATAATAATATTAATTTACCCTAAAATGTGTTCTAACCCTATTTGTTGATACATGTTAGACCATGGTCATATTTGGGTTGATTTTGGGACCCCATGGAGCCACTTGTAAGTGATAATGATACTTTATATTAACTAAGTTAAAGTAAATACAAAAATGACATAAGCATATATCTTTTAGAATTTTTTTTACATAGGGTTATATATGTTATATTTTAGACTATAAATAATGATTATAAAGATAAAAATATTTCCTACATAATGGTATTTTATATATAATTTTTAGACATTGAATAATTAAATTTATTTATGACACAATAATGATGCATTATTTTCCTTATTAATGAAAGAATCAAATAATTAGTATTATAAATGATAATATAATATATAATTTGAAAGATTTGATGCCATAAAAGAATTTTATAGGTTACTATGACATGTTATTACTGCTTAAATGAATTTGGTTCGAATTAATATATTTGTTAATACTTTAACGGAAATAAATTATTAAATAGTGTCAAAATTGACATAAATGAGCTTTTAAAACAAATATTATATTATTAATTGATATTATATTCCTAAAAATATAAGGTTCTTCCAAAGGACTTATATAATAATAGGTGTGTCATTAATGGACCACTTTTAGGTCGCTTGGAAGTATATAGTAAGTTTATTAACTCTGTAATAGAAAAATACAAAGAGACATGGTAAATGTCAAACTAATTAACTAAGAGTTAAAACTAATAGATAATGTTAATAAAGTGACCCAAAACATGTATAAAACCTATTTTTTGAGTTTTTTTTGACCCATACCCACCTTATCCTCGTAATAAATAAGTTTTTAGCCATTAAAACCGAATATGAATTTATTATAAAATAATATTTTATGTTTTTCCTAAGGTGCCCCACACCCCTCTTATAAAAGGGCACTCCCCCTTCTCACTAATTCACACCATAGACCCCTTTTGGCTCAGCCAAACTCTGCCTAAATATCCTACCAACTTCCCTCACTTAAACCTAGAGTCCTTAGTTTGATCATAAATCCATCCTAAGGAGCCCTTTTGATAAAATCAAAAGGAAGAACCCGAAGAAGAGGTAATGATTTCACCACACTCTTTCATGTTCCTTTATTCTTCCACTTCTTATTTATTTATTATTTCAATTCAAAAATTATAACTCTAGTATATTATATATACTGTGATGTTATTATAAATATGTTACAACCATATTCAGTATTCTATCCATTATTTGAATGACATGTCACCATACGTGCGTACGTACATTTTACCATCTCCACGTCGCGGTGTAATTGTTATTCAAAACATTATTATTTGTATGGGTATGATAATGATGTGTAATTGATGTAAATAATAGATAAAACATGATAATTATTCTGTATATATGATATACCATCCAATTATATATTATTTTAATATCAAAATCATGATATTGTCGCTCGTGCGTACGTACGGACTACAGTCTCCACGAACGCGATGAGATTCATTCCCCATCACATCCATTCAAGTATAATTATCATTTGATGATTAAAAATAATTTTTAAGGACTTGATATCATTCTGGATATTAATAAGATATAACTTATACATAACAAACACGACTTATGTAATAAAACATATAAAATAAAATGAGTTTGTTAACACCCGAAACTACGATAATACTAAGATATTATTAAAAAATCAATGTTAAAAGATCATATATGATATCATATTAATGTATATGATTCTTGTATAATTTAATAACAATTAGTTCACCATTATACAATAGGTTAACCTACCCTCGACTAAGTAAAAGTACAAAGTAAGGGTTAATTTCACAATGTCTTTATTATCCGAGGTTGTTTTTACGTAAGTATCTACTAGGAACCACTTTATCATCCACATACATGTTTCTTAAAAATATATTTCAAAACATTTTTACTATTTACTGGAAAAAGGGTTAAATTCATTTACACCCTTATGTGTTTTGAAAGGAATCTTTCCGTCATTTTCCAAACAAGGTACTTTTTGACCTTTTCGACAAATTTAAGGTAAGAATGTTTTTTTAACTTATACGGTGGGTGCAGAAATTTTCCACTGTTATAACATCATCAAAACTTCCCTTAAACTATTATAAAATTATTTTAAAAAATAAATATTTTCTTTATAATTTTGTGACTCTTAAATTATTTCAAAATAGAAAGTGATATTTCTTTAAAAATGGTTTTGATTTCATCTATGTAAACATCCTTTGATGGATTTTAAGTTTATTTGAAGTTGATTTATTATGATAAAAAACTTCCATATTGTATTGAAGGTTTTGTGATATGTTTGACTATGGATGTGATATTTTTATACAATTCATGGTTTATGGTTAAAGTATTGACATTTCATATGCTAGTTTTAATACAATTGTTTGTGATATGTTTAAACCTTTTCATGTGAGGAATGTATTGGACTTAGTAAGTGATGGGTGGAGCCTGCTATAGCTCCACGATGCATCGATAGGTCTCATGAGACAACTAGATGTAGAATTAGCCAAGGCCCTTTCCCAATTTTGATATATGGTTTTGGTCTAGGCTTTAATCATTTTTAGACGTCTTGGCTAAGGCCTTGAAAAAATGTTTCAGAATGTCCGACATTATAAATTCCCTCATTATGAAAATAATATTGATGGTTCATGTGGTCATTCGACTAGTAGAATACCAATGATTATGTTTTATTATGGAATTATATACTCATATAATATTCTTTCCATAAAAGTATTCCTGTTTATTATTGGTAAAGGCATGTGGTTTCAATTATTCACCATGCTTAATATTTATGTTATCTTCCGCTGTATTGATTACCCTTACTGAGTGTTTGAGCTCACCCCTTTCTTATGTTTCATTTTCCCAGGATATGAAGAAGTTAGTTATGAGTGACCATCAAGCACAATCTAGGAGTCTTGGATGTTTCTAATGAAATATATTTGTGTTGTATTTCTTTTCAAGTTTTAGAGTTAAACTTATGTATGAATATTGTTTCCAATAATACTAAACTAATCATCTTTCGATACATGATTTCCTTGTGATCATGACAATGTTATGTAATAATGCACCGAATCTGGGTAACTGGTGTTGAGGCATTACATTTAGTATCAGGGGAAGTTTAGTACAAACATTGGAAACTAGATTTAGATAAACTCTGATTAGAGCACATAGACCTAAGATAGACTTTGAAGATTAGTATATAAGAACTTCCTAGAATATTGGTATTGTATAGATTTTGTGAGTTTTCCGAGTAATACATCCCTGTATGGATATGATCAGGTAGAGGCGGCTCTGGCATATATGTTCCTAGGGGTAAAAACAAAAAGCACCGCTTTGAACTAGACTCAAACGGGAACTGGTGCACGACAATAGGCCTTGCTGCACTCTTGGTTATGACACTCCCGGGGGATATGCTTAGGATAATTTTCATTTTATTTACAAACCATTATGAAGGGTTTATGAGTATATACTTCATTAAAGAAAACATTTTTATGATTATGGATTATATCCATAAACTTTTCAATTTATGTTAAGTGTTTTAGAAGTTTGGAATTATATATTTTGATTCATAAACTAATCTAGTTTATTCCATTGTTTAGAAATGGTTCCTAGTGGAAGGAATGGAAACCGTATCATTGGACTCACTCCATGTAGGGAATTCCCTCATGATCAAGATAATTATAGTGGAGCTAGTGATACAACTGTTGCTGATCAGCTAATCACCATACTGGGACAACTCACTCAGTTAATGAATAATAACCTTACCCATATGGAGCACCCAGATCCACATAGTGGAGGATCAATGTTAGATCGCTTCATGAGGCAACAACCACCAAAATTCAATGGGAGTAAAAATCCATTATTGTCTGAGAAATGGATAAATTCCATAGAAAAAATATTCCATGCTTTGGGGAGTATCAAAAGGGAAAAAGTTGTCATGGAAGTTTACTGCCTTATTGGAGATGCTTATCAATGGTGGTCATTGATTCAAAACAAAAAGGAGGATGATGAAGTATAAAATATGGAATGGAAGGAGTTCAAATATATTTTCTTATAAAAATGCTTTCCTTGTGACCATTGAGTAGATATGGAAAGACAATTTCTAAGTCTGAGGCAAAAGGATGATGAGAATGTCGCAAAGTATGAGGACAACTTTACAAGGTTAGCGAGGAATGATGTAGATTATATAAATAATCCAAGAAGTAATATTTATTGTTTATTTGATGGGTTAAAACCATTTCTCCATTGAGAATTAGTATCTCGATCCTTCTCATCATATGAATATATTGTCTCCTGTGCTATCGAGACATAAAAGGAATTATCTAAGTCTTATGACTTTATGTCAAAGTAAGAGAAGAAGAGATCTGCTGAACACTCTGGGAAAGGAAATAAGGAAATAGGGAAGAAGGGAAGAATTGAATTTCCACCTTGTGATAATTGCGGAAGGAAGCACCCTGGTTCCTATCTAAATGGAAAAGGAGTAAGCTACAAATGTAGAAAGAATGGCCATCTAGCTGGTGATTGTAAAGGAAAGAAAGATTCAACCAATGTTCAATGATACAATTACAGGGAGATGGGACATTATGTAAATGAATGTCCTAAGAATCAGGGAAACTTACCTAAGAAAAGGCCTAGGGACCAAGGCCAAACTTATGCAATCACTACTGCTGAGGTTGAAGCCCTGAAAGATGTGGTGGCAAGTAATTTAATGGTTTCCTCACGTTTAGCAAATGATTTATTTGATTTTGGATCATCGCACTGTTTCATATCTTCCCAATTTACTAAGAAAATTAGATAGTTCCAATTTGATTTAACAAGGGATTTTTCAGTCAAAACTCTTATGGGAAGTATCATTGCAACAAAGTTTTGTGAATCAGTCCCCATTAGAGCACATAAATGTTATTTATCTGCTGATTTCATCATCATACCCATGATTGAATTTGATATAATCCTCGGTATGGATTGGCTTTCGAACCATGATGTAAAGATTTATTGTAAGAAGAAGGAGGTTACTATTTTTGATGATAATGATAAAGAAAATCTTATCTTTAGAGCATAATCTTTACCACCTGATTCTTATCTAGATCCACCCCTATTAGCTAAACTAAATTCAATTATCATGGAGGAATAGAATTAAATAACTGTGAGTAAGGAAAGGAATGTTCAAATAGAGGATGTACCTATTGTGAAAGAATATGTTGATGTGTTTCCTGAAGATTTACCTAGACATCCTCCAGAACGAGAAATTGAGTTTACCATTGATTTAATTCCTGGTTCAAGGCCCATATCAAAGACCCCTTAAATAATGGAAACTTTAGAATTAGTTATCTAAAGAAACAACTAGAGGAATTGATTAATAAGGGATTTATTCTCCCTAGTGTTTCTCTATGGGGAGCCCCTGTCCTTTTTGTTAAGAAGAAAGATGGATCTATGAGGTGATGTATCAACTACAGGGAAATCAATTCTATAAAAATAAAGAACAAGTATCCCCTACCCCACATTGATGATTTATTTGAAAAACTGAATAGATCTCAATAATTTTCAAAGGTTGAACTTCGATCTGGATACCATTAGTTGTGTGTGAAGAAGGAATACATTCCGGAGACAGTATTTTGAACCAAGCTCTGACATTACGAGTTTACAATAATTCCTTTTGGATTGACTAATGCACCCTCTGTATTCATGGATCTAATGAATAGAGTTTTCAAGGAATATCTCGATGAATTTGTGGTGTTATTTATTGATGATATCTTGGTATACTCCAAAAGCTACAGAGATCATGAAAATCACTTGCGCGTTATCCTGAAGACTCTTAGAAGACATAAATTATATGGGAAGTTTAGAAAGTGTGAATTCTAGCTTCAGGAGATTTATTTTCTTGGCCATATTGTCTCCAAAGATGGAATTTACGTTGATCCTTCTAAGATCAAGGGAATCAAAGAATGGCCAGCACCGACGAGTATAAATGAGGTACGTAGTTTTATTGGTTTAGCAGGTTATTATCAGATTTTTGTCTAGAACTTTGCCCAATTGGCTAACCCATTATTGAAGCTCCCACGTAAAGGGGTTAAATTTGTTTGGACAAAAGAGTGTGAAGAATGTTTTGAAGAATTGAAGAGAATATTATTCAATGCTTCTATATTTACTCTACCATCAGGAAATGACGGGTTTGTTATTTATAGTGATGCATCGAAGAAATGACTTGGTTGTGTCCTTATGCAGAATGATAGGGTTATTTCCTATACATCACGACAACTGAAAATTAATGAGAAAAACTATCATACTCATGATCTTGAGATAGCTGCTATAATATTTTCATTGAAGATATGGAGACATTAACTCTATGGTGAAAAATGTGAGATATATACCCAACACAAGAGTTTGAAGTATATTTTCTCATAGAATGAACTCTACACGAGACAACGGATATGGCTTGAACAACTCATGGATTATGATTTCATGATACACTACCACTAGAGGAAGGAAAATATGGTGGAAGATTCTTTGTGTAGAAAGGATTGTGGAGTTTTGAACAAGATGAGAGTTGAAAAGGATCCTATTATGGATCTAGTAATGATGGATGTGGGAATAATCATGGAAGGTGAAACATCAATGCCTTTTCAAATGGTTTCCAAACCATCTTTACTAGAAAGGATAAAGAGTTCTCAGACCAGTGATGAAGAGTTTCAAAATAATATTAAAGTCATGAATGATGGGAGATTTAGTGACATTGTGTATAAAGATGGAATTTTGAAATTTGGGAAGAGACTTTGTGTTCCCAATATACCTGATCTAAAAAGAGAGTTGTTGGATGATGCTAATAGTTACAATTTTTCTATCATACTCATGATATTGAGATTGCTGATTTTGTGTCAAGATGTATGATTTTTCAACAAGTGAAAGCTGGAAGGCAACAACCTGGAGGATTATTAAAACCTCTTCCCATACTAGAGTGGAAATGAGATAATATTACGATGGACTTTGTCATGGGACTACCAAAGACTCCTAGAAGGAACAATGCAATATGGGTCATTGTTGATCGTCATACCAAGTCAGCACATTTTCTTACTATAAGGGTGGATTTACCACTTGAACGTCTAGAAATACTATATATTAGTAATGTTTTGAGACTTCATGGAGTACCCATATCGATTGTTTCTGATCGTGATTCCCATTTTACTTCAATATTTTGGAAGATGCTTCAGATGGCCTTGGATACTGAACTTAGTTTCAGCACTGCCTACCACCCTCAAATAGATGGACAATCAGAACAGACTATTCAAACCTTAGAAGACATGTTAAGATCCTGATCACTTGACTTTCAGGTTATATGGGATCAATATTTACCTCTGGTAGAATTTTCCTATAACAATAGCTTCCATTAGAGTATTCAGATGGCACCATATAAAGCGTTATGTGGAAAGAGATGTTTCACACCAACCTATTGGGATGATGTTTGTGAAAGATAACTTGTAGGCTCAGAATTTGTGGAGGAAATGATGGAAAAGGTGAAGGTAATCCAAAACCACATTAAAGTAGCTCAAAGTAGGAAGAAGACCTATACTGATAACCGAATGAAAGATTTGGAATTTTAGGTAGGAGATCATGTTTTATTGAAGGTATCTCTATGTAAGGGTGTTATACGTTTTAGTAAGAAGAGAAAATTGATTCCCAGGTACATCAGACCATTTGAAATTCTAGAACAAATTGGGGTTGTAGGTTACCATTTGGCAATGCCGCCAAATATATCCCAAGTTCACGATGTGTTCCACGTATCACTGTTGATAAAATACATGCTTGACCTAATGCATGTACTCACCTATGAGGAAGTAGAACTGGAACCTGATCTGTCTTATTGTGAAGAGCCTATCAGGATTCTTGATACCAGAGAACATGTGTTGAGAAACCAGACGAATTTTCTGGTAAAAGTTCTATGGAGAAACCATAAGATGGAAGATGCAACGTGGGAAACCGAGGAACTTATGATGAAGAACCACCTGAGTCTTTTCATGTGGTAGTATTCTAGAAATTTTGAGGATGAAATTATTTGAAGTATGTGAGAATGTAACACCCCAAGCTTCCACGATACGCTTCTCTTTGAATAATATAGTAGCATGTGTTTTATGCAACTTCGAGTTCTAACACACACCACAACCAATCAAACTAGCCATTATGAATAGTAATACCCAACTTTTGAAATTTAATAAATTTTATCTTTCAAAATTGACTTCATTTTGGGATTCAAAATATCAAAATAATATTAGGGTGAATTTTTGGTACTTTTTGGATAACTTTCATATTTTGATGAATAATAAAAATTACAAGATTTTAATTAAAAACAATTTTTTAATCAAAATAATTAATAGTTATAAATTATGAATTTTAGTGATTTTATAGTATAATTAGATTATATTTTTACCATTTAATCCAATGTTGGTCATTGGACATAATTTAACATTTAAACTGGACATAAGAAAGTGCCAATCTTTTGATAGTTATTATTTTTTGAAAACACGATTTTTGTTTTGACAACGGGAATTAATTTTAAATTAATTTCTTCCACTCTTATGTTTTGAATTTAGAAAAATGGATTCCATATTTAGAATCAGGTGGTCGAATTTTTTTAAATAGGTAACTTTTATTTTTATACTTTTTGAATAATTATTTTTTGTAAATATTTTATTTACCATGGTTAAAGGGTAAATCCAGTAAATAAGGGTAAAATAATAATATTATAATAATATTCATTTACCATAAAACATGTCCTTACACTATTGGTTGATACATGTATGACCATGGTCATCTTTGGGTCGATTTCGGGACCCCATGGAGACACTTGTAAGTGATAATGACACTTTATATTAATTAAGTTAAAGTAAATACAAAAATGACATAAGCATATATCTTTTAGAAAAACAATTTTTACATAGGGTTATATATGTTATATTTTCGACTATAAATATTAATTAGAAATAAAAAATATTTTCTATATAATTGTATTTTATTTATAATTTTTAGACAATGAATAATTAAATTTATTTATGACACAATAATGATGCAGTATTTTACTTATTAATGAAAGAATCAAATAATTGGTATTATAAATGATTAAATAAGTAAAATTTGAAAGTTTTGATTCCAAAAGATAATTTTATAGGTTACTATGACATGTTATTATTTCTTAAATTAATTTGGTTCGAATTAATAAAGTTGTTAAGACTTTAAAAAAATCAATTATTAAATACTATCAAAATTGACATAAATGAGTTTTTAAAAAATATATGATATTATTAATTGATATTATATTCCTAAAAATCTAAGGTTTGTCCAAAGGACTTATATAATGATAGGTGTATCATTAATGGACCACTTTAGGGTCTCTTGGAATTATATAGTAAGTTCATTAACTATATAATATAAAAATACAAAGAGACATGGTAAATGTCAAACTAATTAACTAAGAGTTAAAACTAAAAGATAAGGTTAATAAAGTGACCCAAACCTATCTAAAACCCATTGGTTGAGTTTTGATCGACCCCTACCCTCCTTATCCTTGAAATAAATTAGTTTGGAAACATTATAAACTGAATATTAATTTATTATAAAATAATATTTTAAGTTTTTCCTAAGGCGCCCCTACCCCTCTTACAAAAGGGAACTCCCCCTTCTCACTAATTCATGACATCAAACCCGTTTTTCTCAGCCAAACCTTGACCAAATATCCTCCAACATTCCATAAATTCAATCTAGAGGCCATATTTTGATCAGAAAGCCATCCTAAGGATCCCTTTTGATCAAATCAAAAGGAAGAACCTGAAGAAAAGGTAATGATTTCACCACCCTCTTTCAAGTTCCTTTCTCCTTCCACTTATTCTTTCCTTGTTATTTACATTCTAAAATAATAAATCAAGTATATTCTATATAATATGATGTTATTATAAATATTTTACAGCCATATTCCATATTCTATCCATCCTTTTAATGACATGTCACCATACGTGCGTATGTACGGCTTACTGTCTCCACATCATGGTGTAATTGTTATTCAAAATATTATTATTTTGATGGGTATGATAATGGTGTGTAATTGATGTAAATAATAAATAAAACATGATAATTATTCTTTATATATGGTATACCATCCAATTATATATTATTTTAATATCAAAATAATGATATTGTTGCTTGTGTGTACGTACGGACTACCGTCTCCACGAACGCGATGAGATTCATTCTCCATCATATCAATTCAGGTATAATTCTCATTTTATGATTAAAAATAATGTTTAAGGACTTGATATCATTATGGATATGAATAATATAAAACCTATCCATAACAAACATGGCTTATGTAATAAAACATATAAAAGAAAACGAGTATGTTCACACCCGAAACGATGATAATACTAAGATATTATTAACAAAGAAATGTTAAAAGATTATATATGATATCATATTAATGTATATGATTCTTGTATAATTTAATAATAATTATTTCACCATTATACATGAGGTTAACCCACCCTCGACCAAGGAAAAGTACAAGCTAAGGGTTAATTTCATAATCTCTTTATTATCAAAGGTTGTTTTTACGTAAGTATCTACTAGGACCCCAATTATCATCCACATACATGTTTCTTAAAAATATATTTCAAATCATTTTTAATATTTACTAGACAATGGGTTAAATTAATTTATACTATTATGTGTTTTGAAAGTAATCTTTCTGTCGTTTTCCAAACAAGGTACTTTTTGACCTTTTCGACAAATTTAAGGTAAGAATGTTTTTTAACTTATACAGCCTGTTCGGCTATTTTATGCCATTATAAAATCATCAAAGGTTCCCTTAAAATCTTATAAGAATATTTTCAAAAACAAAATATTTTCTTTATAATTATGTGACTCTTAAATTATTTCAAAACATAAAGAGATATTTCTCTAAAAATGGTTTTGATTTCATCTATGTCAACATCCTTTGATGGATTTTAAGTTTATTTGAAGTTGATTTATTATGGTACAAAACTTCCATATTATATTGAAGGTTTGTTGAAATTTTTGACTGTGGATGTGCTATTTTTATACCATTCATGGTTTATGGTTAAATTATTGACATTTCATCTGCTAGTTTTAATACGATTGTTTATGATATGTTTAAACCTTTTCATATGAGGAATGTATTGGACTTAGTAAGTGATGGGAAGAGGCCACTATAGCTCCTCGATGCATCAGTATGTCTCATAAGACACCTAGACATGGAATTGGCCGAGGCCCTTTCCCAATTTTGATATATGGTTTTGTTCGAGGCCATAATCATTTTTAGACTTCTTGGCCGAGGCCTTGACAAAATGTTTCAGAATGTCTGACATTATACATTCCCTCATTATGAAAATAATATTATTGGTCCATGTGGTCATTGGACTAGTAGACTACGAATGATTATGTTTTATTATGGAATTATTTACTTAGCTCATATTCCTTCTGTAAAAGTATTCATGTTTATTATTGGTAAAGGCATGTGGTTTCAATTATTCACAATGCTTAATATTTATGTTATCTTCCACTGTATTTCTTACCGTTACTGAGCATTTGAGATCACCCCTTTCTTATGTTTCATTTTCCCAGGATATGAAGAAGTTAGTTATGAGTGACCAGAAGGCATAATCTAGGAGGCTTGGATGTTTCTAATGAAATATATTTGGGTTGTATTTCTTTTCAAGTTGTAAAGTTGAACTTATGTTTGAATCTTGTTTCCAATAATACTAAACTGATCGGCCTTTAGAGACATGATTTCCTTGTGATCATGCCAATGTTATGTAATAATGCACTGACTCTAGGTAACTGGGGTCGAGTCATTACACACCATTCGCATGTCGCCTACCTTTTCATCAAGTCACCATGTTTGTTTCACTTCCCATGACCTCATGTTTCCATGCCCACCCCTCCTCCCTTCATATCGAGCAAACATGCTACCCCATGCAACCACCATTGTCCAACCCCATGGTCGATGATCGCTGTTCATTTTAATGAGAAGGAGAGAGATATAGATAGAGAGTGGTAGAGGGAGAGGGATATGTAATAGGGAAATTGAGAGAGAGAGATAGAGAGAGAGAGATAGAGAGAGATAGATCTGGGCTCTCATTCAACATCAATCCACCATTAAATCAAAAAACAAAAAAAGAAAAATATTAGGGTTAAGTAAATTATACCTTAAAAATTCCATGTCCTATTAATTTTGATTAAAATATTCAAGAAATAGGATCTAATAAATCATAGTAGGGTTTTTTTAGAGATGGGGTGGGTGAGGTAGAGAGATAGAGAGGGAAAAAGAGAGATAAATAGAGAGAGAGAGATGAAGAGAGGGGGGGGGGGGATAAATAGAGAGGGAGAGAAAGAGGGAGAGAGATAGAGGGCAAGGGAGGGAGGGAGAGAGATGGATATATAGATAGGGATAAAGATAGAGGAATAGGGAGAGGGATATAAACTCTCATTCACCATCGATCCACCATTGAATCCATGAACACACAAATAAAAATGTTAGTGTTAAATAAATTCTACTCTAAAAATTACATGTCATAAGAATTGAGATCAAAAGATTCATGAAATAGGATATAATAAATCACATTGGGGTTTGGAGGAAATTAAAAAATTATTCACTCTGGTCCAATTATAAAGAACAAAGGTACAATTTACAAATTCAATATAAAATTTTGGAAGAATAGAGATACAAAAATGAAAAATCCTGACCTTAGGTTTGTATCACTAGTAAAAAGATATCACATCCACATCAATAGATAATGGTGTTGGAAAAAATCCATTATTTAATTTCATGGATTCTCCAGATTCTCTAAAATCTTATCTAGATATCACCCCTTATATTTTTATCAAATTCATTAGTGATTTATGGATAAGAATAAAATTACGAGAATATGGGATTTAAGTTAAAAAAATAATTAGTTTCATATTATTATTTTAAAATACCCACCAATGGAGTTGGTCATATTATATTCTATAGTGAACTCAAATTATAGTTCTCAAAAGGAAAAAACCCTTATCTGAGATGAAATTGTGGCCTCATGTTTTGTATCTGAAAATCTATTTGAAGGAAAATTATGATTCCCATGAGTTAATGTATGGGGAATAAAAATAATATATTTTACATAATATGTTATTCTTGAGTCTATACAATAAACATAATTACAAATTCACCTGACTCGAGGGTAAAGTCCATACCCTATAATTAAAAAAACCATAACAATTTTTATTGAGGTATTACCCTTGGGTAAATTCATCATTTGAATCCTTGAGAGGTATTAAAATAGAAAAACTTAGCTATATATTGATCATGAAAAATCTAGGTCCCTATATATTCCCCAAATTTAAACATTTTCATCCTCAGAAAAGAAACTTTTGGGGATCCTAAAAAATAAAGAAATGAAAACAACCCCATGTAGAAAACAACACACCTTCGTTCATGATTACATCATATTAATAGGTAAAATATTGAAAAGAACATGTAAAGAACCCTACTAAGAAGGTGATTACATCTTTCATAACCAAATATATCAACTATATCTCATCATTAAGCAATATATTTTTTGAAAAATGCATTCACTCAATGATTGTACTGCCATGTGTCAATACTTGAATCAATTTTCTTATCCGAAGGTTTCCTCACCACATGGGATAAAGAGAGATCCAAAACCATATATATCAACCTAAAAATGTTCTATTTACATGATTAAATCTGGTTGGATCACTTCACTTATATCGTTTATATAGTTTTCTTGATGGTTATTGTATGAGGGTAACCCATCCGCACCGCACTCCAACACTAATCACCTCACATGATTTCAAACTAACACTAAAACATTTTCAAAGAAGTATAATCCTCTAGACCCATGTAAGATTATATTTTATATTATTCCCATGATAAATAGGCACACATATATATAGATTATAGATTAATGGAGACATGTGCCTGTATTTATGACCTAAACATCCAAGAGAGTACTCAACCCACATATATATCTTTAATAATTTTTTATTCACCATAAAAAATGGCTTGGTTGTGTTTTCATAACTATTTCATGAAAGATACCAATGTGAAACTCAATAACAACACCAAAACTATATAACTTATCAACATGAAACTATTGCTGTTTGAGTGGCCCAATCCACCAAAATCTAAAGAGGGTAGTCCTAACCATTTAGATGATCATACTCTTTTGTTTCCAGACCCCAGGATAACACCTACCAAAAAAGAGTGATTGAAAAACACAACCTCTTAATAAATCTCCATCCTCCACCATATAGACAGAGTTTCCATGTGATAGGAACATCCAAAAAAGATTCTATGGACATAACGCACTAAGGGTAGTGTTATAGTATCCAATAAAAGTGAATGATGTGCTACCCACCTTCATTAAAATCCTCCAGGTCCATTTCCGAAGAACATCCAGTCACATAGAACCATTACTCTGACATCACCATATTAGAGTATTGTATTATGATTCATTATATGGATTTTTTACAACTTATAACAGCCCATACCTTACAATAGGCCATAAATATCATAGATCAACACCTATAATGGGACTATAGAAAATATGAATGAAAATACTAAAAGTGGTACTATAGTATTTTAGAACTCAATATGGTTACTGTTACAATGTTAACTAGTGACATAAAAATGGCACTATAGCTCTACAGATTTATTTCCATTGAAATTGTATTACATTGGACTTATCATGAATCTTTAAAATTATAGGAATTTGGTTTACAATACCACCATATTGGTTTATGAGATCATTTAAACATAGGTTTCCTATACTCTAATAGTTTTTCATTGTAATCTTTCTCCCAATATAGCGAGTTTATTCTACTTCTCCCTAAATGTTGGGATTATTACTAAACCAAGTAAATTTAATGTAAAGCCCCGACCCCAGATACCCAGAGTCAGTGCATTACTTCGTAACATTGGCATGATCACAAAAGATCAAGTCTCGAAAGACCGATTAGTTTAGTAGCCTTGGAAACACTAGATACATTCATAAATGTTACATTACATCATAAAGTGAAAAACTAATAACAAAGTCTTCATAGTCCACACACTCATATCCTCATTTGACTATCCCTGCAGGTCATTCATAAAATACTTCTTCACATCCTGGAAAATATTAAAACATTGCAAGGGGTGAGCTCATATGCTCAGTAAGGATAACAATAATGCGGAAGCTTTCATAAATAAACATTAACATTTAAGGCAATGTATAACTAAAACAAAAGACTTTTAAACATGAACTTCAACATAATATGGAAAAATTAAAATGAGATAATGCCGTTTACTTATTCACATGGATATTCTACTGGTCGAATAATCACATGCAATATCAATAACCACTTTCATAATGATGGAATGCATAATGCCAGACATTCTGAAACATTTTGTCAAGGCCTCAGCCAAGACGTCTAAAATGATTAAGGCCTCGGCCAAAACCATAAATCAAATTGGGAAAGGTCCTCGGCCAATTCCACGTCTAGTTGTCTCATGAGACCTACCGATGCATCGAGGAGCTATAGCGGGATCCACCCGTCACTTATTAAGTCCAATGCATTCCTCATATGAATAGGTTTAAACATATCATAAACCATAACATAATCGTATCACATAAAACATGGATAAAGGAAACATAACATTTCCACATTTCAATCACAAGATATCAATACAACACATTGATATAATAAAAATGCTTTCAAAACCATTTTCAATACCAAAATAAAAGAAAAGTATAACATGGTATTTATTTTTTATTAAAAAAGGTATGGCTTGTAGAGGAAGCCGAAACTCAAATAATGGTCACGACGGCGGAGAAGTCGTTGTCGTCGCATAAGTACGGAAAGAAAAACATTCCCTTTTGATGTTTAGCAAAACGCTTCGTATAAAAAATATTCCTTTTGAATAAACATAAATTTCAAAGGGGTTTATACACCGTATAAAATAAAGTTGTGTATAAAACCAAATATGCCTCAATGAAAGGAGATTGAGACGAAGTCCTTAAAAAGATCATTTTTAAAATAAAATAGATCTATTATGTGTATTCACTATAGGTACACATAAAGAAAGTAAAAATACAAAATAGGACATAATAATATCATGACATAATTTGAAAGTAGGAGATTAACCCAAAGAATGGAAATTGGGTTAAGAGATTCCATTACCTTGCGTCTTGTCCTGACTCGACCGTTCTTTAACCTCCTGAATAATAAACTAGAGTTAATATCTACCTTATTAAGAACCATTTTCAATTTAATTATCCTTTTATATCACTTATTACAATGTTATGAACATTATGTAATTATTTAAGTTAATAACGGTCGTTTTGTCGATCTTTGGTACTTGAGTCAACAATAAACTTCTTATAATTACAAGTTGTTCATGCGGTGAAATATCCATTATATCCAGAATTATATTCATGATGTAGATATCATATATATCATATATATACAGTATATACATTCATTTATAATATTACGTAACATTTAGAGGTAAGAAATGAAATTCACCGTTCATGGAGACGGTAAGCCGTACGTACGCATGAACGCTACTTTCATTTATATTTCATATTTAATGGAATGAAATCATAATTATATAAAGTTATAATATAGTTCCAGAATAATATCATTTACTCCATCCTTTATACATCCCACATATGGCATTAACGATTCACATCACTTTGAGGGGGCGGTAGTCCGCACTTCCTAAAATGAAATTATCGCGTTTACCCATAATGGAAATCATAATGTATGTCATAAATGAGAAATAAAGAAGAATAAGTAAAACATAAACATATTATATATCATATATAAATATAGTGACATCTTAATGGCCACCTTTGAAGGTGTTATATGAGTGTTGGACAATCATCGTTTCGTGAGGCAGAAATTCACCATCCACAGAAACCGTATGTTCTTTAACCATTAGATGTAGGTGTGTGTAATTGTAGCTCGAATCCTTCTTATAAAAAAAATCCTAGTATATTGAGGATACTGTTGTTGTTACAAAAGAAATTAATAAAAAGAGTTTAAGGGGTTGGAGAAGCTAAATGAAACAAAACAACATTAGAGAAGACATTACCTAAAAATCGGGTAACTCTTTTTGATTTGAGCCAAAGGCTTACTTGGGAAGAATTATGCCCAAAGTGAGGCTTATAGGAGTAAGGGAGGGAAGTTGGGACAGTAGATGTTGGCCGAGCCAAATGGCTTGAAAGTGTGAATGAGGTGGTAGAGGTGGGGGACTTTTATAAGTGGAGAGGAGGGGCACTCTTGGAAAGTAAAGAAAAGTCACTTTATTATAAAATGAGTTTCGGATTTTAGAGGTCCCAAACTTATATAATTCAAGGATAATGTGATAAGGGTTCGAAATATACTCATCCAATAGGTTTTTGACAAGTTTAAGCCTTGGATTTTACACTATCTTTTTATTTTATTTAAATCGTTAAATAATGAGGTCATCGCTGCATCATCATGATGTCATAAATAATTTAATTTATTTAATGTCTAAAAATTATAAAAAAACTACTATGATGTAGGAAATATTTTTAGATTTCCAATTATTTTTTATAGTCAAAAATATGACTTGTATAACCCCATGTAAAAATTGATTTAGTAAAACATTTCATGTTTGTGTCATTTTTTTACTTTAATATTAAATAAAAGGTATTTATGTCATTTTCTAACTAATGTGGCTCCATGAGGTCCCCAAGTTGACGCATGGATTGTCTTGGTCGGCCATGACACATCCAATGAGGGTAGTACATGTGTAAAGCTCATCTCATATTATTAAAACATTATTTTTACCTTAAACTACACTAATTACCTCTAACCGCGATTAAGAACTTAAAAGTAACTATTCACCAAAAATTATTTTAATCTAATTGAACCACATTTTACTTCTTAATGACAACCATGTATGTCGTATTTTTAAAAATAAAATTACAGATGTGGTAATATTTCATTTAAATGAAAAATCAGTTATTTAACTACCACTTAGTGGTTTCACTATTCACCAAAAATTGAAGTTTTTCAGAACAATTCCAAAATTTCACCCTAAGATATAATTGATATTCAGAATTCAAAAATGATATCTATTTTATGAAATTCCAAACATATAAGTTTCATTAGTTAATTTTATAATTAATTCCCACTGTCACAACAAATAGCGTGTTTTTAAGAAACAATTTATATCAAAAGATTGACAATTGTTTATGTCCAATTTCAAAGTGAAATTAATTCTAATGAACACCATTGGATAAAATGGTAAAAATATATTCTAATTATACTTTAAAACCACTCAATATTATAACTTATCACTATAACTTATTTTTATTTAAAAATTTGTTTTAAGTATTTTTCACTATTCATAAATATTTGGAAGTTCTCGGAAAATTACAAAAAATTCAACTTAGGCTAATTTCAATATTAGGAATACAAAAATGAAGTACATTTTGAAATATAAAATTTCTATAAATTTAAAAAGTGGTTATTACTATTCATAACGGCTACTTTGATTAGTTGCGGTGTGTTAGAACTCGAAGTTGCGTACAGTGCAAGCTGTTGCATTATTGAATGAGAAGTGTATCATGGAAGCTCGGGGTGTTACATTCTCCCCTCCTTCAATAAATTTCATCCTATCAATTTGAAATTTTTCTTGGAAAATAAAAGGTTGAAAATAGAAAATACCTTTGTGGAAAACCCCCATCGGAAATAAGGTTAATAAAATTTAGACTTAATAAGAGGTAAATGGAAATAATAAAGTCACCACCAAATTATGATCTCGATAAGGAGAACATTGGTGGAAATTAGAGACATATAATTGGAGGAAAAACGTAAATATTTATAGGGAGTGATTGAGGTCATCAATCACAATCAACTATCAAATTGAGGGCCTCAAAGCCTTCAATCTATGTTGATTTAAAATATCATCAGTTCAACAAGACATAAGGTATTAGGATAACACATTTTTTTGTTTTAATATCCCTTTACTAAAGTTTAATAATTAATTTATTCATTGAATAAGAGATAGGTATATATATATTTATTCTTGGCAATTAGAGTTTCAACCTTCAACTCATCTTTCACTCAAAAAGATAATAGAACTCAAAAATATTATACTTATCCTAATTGTATAAGGTTACAAATGTTAACACATACCATTTAGATTAGTAAAATTATTTTGTAATAACCAGGGACTTCCTGTAGGCTAGTGGTAGGAAATAAAGGCCTGTCGCACTATGGTTGTGGGTTTGATTCCTGCAGCTTTGTCCGACACGACGGGTTATGCCCCACCCTGCAGGTTGTCCTTTTCCTAAAACTATAGTATTATAATATTCCAAAAATAATCTTCATAAAATTTTTAACCTTAAACAATACTATCCAAATATAAACTTAATCCACTCCAACCTTTATAGTTATCCAAAATACCTATGTCCAGACTTTCTCTAAAAGGTCTCTTAATTCCAAAATCAATTTATCAGATTCCCCAAACAAAGTAAAGTTTCTCTTATTATCACATACTAAAAATATAATTACCTTCATCATATTAAAACCTTACTGAAATCAACAAGTACTTCAGTACAATCCTTATATATATATCACATTATTCTAATAACCAGAATATAATCCATGAGTCCAAAAGCACCAATACATTAATTATTCTGCTTCAACTGTAGTAACAACATAAAATTTTCCTTGATCACTTGGCCTTTTCTGAGGTAATTTTCCCTGACGCTTAGGACACTCATTTTTATAATGCCCCATTTCCCTACAATTGTAGCATTCAACATTGATAGCCTCTTTCTTTCCCTTGCAATCACGCGCCTGGTGACCTTTTTATCCACATTTATAATAAACTACCATTCCTTTTAGGCAAGTACCAGGGTGATTATTCCCACAATTATCACATAATGGAAAATCCTTCTTTCCCTTTTTCCCTTTATCTGTCTCTTGTTCCACCATTCTCTTCTTATCTTGCTTTACATTGGTGTCATAAAACTTAGAGAATTCCTTTTCTGTCTTGATAGCACATGAGACAATATCTTCGTATGTTGAGAACGATTGTGATACTAAAGATGGACAAAGAAATGGTTTTAACCCATCAAAGAAACGATCAATCTTACCTCTTGGGTTACGTATATAATCTGCAGCATACCTCGCCAACCTTGTAAAGTTGGCCTCATACTTTGCAACATTCTCATCCTCCTTTTGTCTCAGACTCAGAAATTGTATTTCCGTATCTGCTCGATGGTCATGTGGAAAGTATTTTTCTAATAAAAGATCCTTGAACTGTCTCCATTCCATATTTGATAATTCATCATCTTCCTTTGTGTTTTGAATCAGCGACCACCATTGATCGGCATCTCCAGCGAGGCGGTAAACTTCCATGATAACCTTTTCCCTTTCACTACTCCCCAAGGCGTGGAATATTTTCTCTAAGGAGTTTATCCATTGCTCAGCTACTAATGGATTTTTACCCCCATTAAATGCTGGAGGTTGTTGCCTCAAGAAGCGGTCCAACATTGATCCTCCACGTTGCGGATCAGGGTGCTCCATACGAGTAAGGTTATTATTCATAACCTGAGTGAGTTGTCCCAGTATGGTACAAAGTTGATCGGCACCAGTTGTATCTCCAGATCCACAATAATTATCTTGAGCAGGAGGGCAATCCCTACACGGAGTGCGTGCATTGATACAGTTTCCATTCCATCCACTAGGTGCCATTTCTAAACAATGTCATAAACTAGATTAGTATATGAATTAAAATACATAATTCCATATTTGTAAAAGACTTTACATAAATTGAACTATTTATGGATATAATCCATAATCATAAAAAGAAATGTTTTCTTTGATAAGGTATATACTCATAACCCTTCATAGTGGTTTGTAAAGAAAATGAGAATTATCCTAAGCATATCCCCCAGGAGTGTCATAACCAAGAGTGCAGCAAGGCCCGTTGTCGTGCACCAGTTCCTGTTCAAGTCAAGATCAAAGCGGTGTTTTCGGGTTTTACCCCTAGGTACATCTGTGCCAGAGCCGCCTCTACCTGCTCATATCCAGACAGGGATGTATTGCTCGGAAAACTCACAAAATCTATATAATACCAAAATTTTAGGAAGTTCTTCTATACTAATCCTTAAAGTCTATCTTCAGGCTATGTGCTCTAATCAGAGATTATCTAAATCTAGCTTCCAAGGTTAGTACTAAACTGCCTCTGATACCAACTGTAATGCCCTGACCCCAGCTACCCAGAGTCGGTGCATTACTTCGTAACATTGACATGATCACAAAAGATCAAGTCTCGAAAGACCGATTAGTTTAGTAGCCTTGGAAACACTAGATACATTCATAAATGTTACATTACATCATAAAGTGAAAAACTAATAACAAAGTCTTCATAGTCCACACACTCATATCCTCTTTTGACTATCCCTGCAGGTCATTCATAAAATACTTGTTCACATCCTGGAAAATATTAAAACATTGCAAGGGGTGAGCTCATATGCTCAGTAAGGATAAAAATAATGCGGAAGCTTTCATAAATAAACATTAACATTTAAGGCAATGTATAACTAAAACAAAAGCCTTTTAAACATGAACTTCAACATAATATGGAAAAAGTAAAATGAGATAATGCCATTTACTTATTCACATGGATATTCTACTGGTCGAATAATCACATGCAATATCAATAACCACTTTCATAATGATGGAATGCATAATGCCAGACATTCTGAAACATTTTTTCAACCCCTCGCCCAAGACGTCTAAAATGATTAAGGCCACGGCCAAAACCGTAAATCAAATTGGGAAAGGGCCTCGGCCAATTCCACGTCTAGTTGTCTCATGAGACCTACCGATGCATCGAGGAGCTATAGCGGGCTCCACCCGTCACTTATTAAGTCCAATGCATTCCTCATATGAATAGGTTTAAACATATCATAAACCAAAACATAATCGTATCACATAAAAAATGGATAAATGAAACATAACATTTCCACATTTCAATCACAAGATATCAATACAAAACATTGATATAATAAAAATTCTTTCAAAACCATTTTCAATACCAAAATAAAAGAAAAGTATAACATGGTATTTATTTTTTATTAAAAAAGGTATGGCTTGTAGAGGAAGCCGAAACTCAAATAATAGTCACAGTGGTGGAGAAGTCATTGTCGCCGCATAAGTACGGAAAGAAAAACATTCCCTTTTTACGTTTAGCAAAACGCTTCGTATAAAAAATATTCCTTTTGAATAAACGTAAAAGTCAAATGGGTTTATACACCGTATAAAAGAAAGTTGTGTATAAAACCAAATATGCCTCAATGAAAGGAGATTGAGACGAAGTCCTTAAAAAGATAATTTTTAAAATAAAATAGATCTATTATGTGTATTCACTATAGGTATACATAAAGAAAGTAAAAATACAAAATAGGACATAATAATATCATGACATAATTTGAAAGTAGGAGATTAACCCAAAGAATGGAAATTGGGTTAAGAAATTCCCTTACCTTGTGTCTTGTCCTGACTCGACCATTCTTTAACCTCATGAATAATAAACTAGAGTTAATATCTACCTTATTAAGAACCATTTTCAATTTAATTGTCCTTTTTATATCACTTATTACAATGTTATGAACATTATGTAATTATTTAAGTTAATAGCGGTCGTTTTGTCGATCTTTGGTACTTGAGTCAACAATAAACTTCTTATAATTACAAGTTGTTCATGTGGTGAAATATCCATTATATCCAGAATTATATTCATGATGTAGATATCATATATATCATATATAATAAGTATATAAATTCATTTATAATATTACGTAACATTTAGAGGTAAGAAATGAAATTCACCGTTCATGGAGACGGTAAGCCGTACGTACGAATGAACGCTACTTTCATTTCTATTTAGTATTTAATGGAATGAAATCATAATTATATAAAGGTATAATATAGTTCCAGTATAATATCATATATAATATCATTTACTCCATCCTTTATACATCCCACATATGGCATTAACGATTCACATCACTTTGAGGGGGCGGTAGTCCGCACTTCCGAAAATGAAATTATCACGTTTACCCATAATGGAAATCATAAAGTATGTCATAAATGATAAATAAAGAACCATAAGTAAAACATAAACATATTATATATCATATATAAATATAGTTACATCTTAATGTCCACCTTTGAAGGTGTTATTTGAGTGTTGAACAATCATCGTTTCGTGAGGCAGAAATTCGCCATCCACAGAAACCGTATGTTCTTTAACCATTAGATGTAGGTGTGTGTAATTGTAGCTCGAATACTTATTATAACAAAATCCTAGTATATTGAGGATACTGGTGTTGTTACAAAAGAAATGAATAAAAAGAGTTTAAGGGGTTGGAGAAGCTAAATAAAACAAAACAACATTAGAGAAGACATTACCTAAAAATCGGGTAACTCTTTTTGATTTGAGCCAAAGGCTTACTTGGGAAGAATTCTGACCAAAGTGAGGCTTCTAGGAGTAAGGGAGGGAAGTTGGTAGAGTATTTGGGCAGAGGTTGGCCGAGCCAAATGGCTTGAAAGTGTGAATGAGGTGGTAGAGGTGGGGGCCTTTTATAAGTGGAGAGGAGGGGCACTCTTGGAAAGTAAAGAAAAGTCACTTTACTATAAAATGAGTTTCAGATTTAAAGGTCCCACACTTATATAATTCGAGTATAAGGTGATAAGGGTTCAAAATCTACTCATCCAATAGGTTTTTGACAAGTGTAAGCCTTGGATTTTACATTATCTTTTTATTTTATTTAAATCGTTAAATAATGAGGTCATCGCTGCATCATCATGATGTCATAAATAATTTAATTTATTTAATGTCTAAAAATTATAAAAAAAATACTATGATGTAGGAAATCTTTTTAGCTTTCCAATTCGTTTTTATAGTAAAAAATATGACTTGTATAACCCCATGTAAAAATTGTTTTAGTAAAATATTTCATGTTTGTGTCATTTTTTTACTTTAATATTAAAAAAAATGTATTTATGTAATTTTCTAACTAAAGTGGCTCCATGGGGTCATAAAGTTGACCCATGGATTTTCTTGGTAATCCATGGCACATCCAATGAGGGTAGGACATGTGTAAAGATCATCTCATATTATTAAAACATTATTTTTACCTTAAACTATACTAATTACCTCTAATCGCGATTAAGAACTTAAAAGTTACTATTCACCAAAAATTATTTTAATCTAATTGAACCAAATTTTACTTCTTAATGACAAACATGTATGTCGGATTTTTGAATATCAAATCACAGAAGTGGTAATATTTCATTTAGACGAAAAATCAGTTATTTAACTACCACTTAGTGGTTTCACTATTCATCAAAAATTGAAGTTTTTCAGAACAATGCCAAAATTTCACCCTAAGCTATAATTGATATTCCGAATTCAAAAATGATTTCTATTTTACGAAATTCCAAACATATAAGTTTCATTAGTTAATTTTATAATTAATTCCCGCTGTCACAACAAATACCGTGTTTTTAAGAAACAATTTATATCAAAAGATTGGCAATTGTTTATGTCCAATTTCAAAGTGAAATTAATTCTAATGAACACCATTGGATAAAATGGTAAAAATATATTCTAATTATACTTTAAAACCACTAAATATTATAACTTATCACTATAAATTATTTTTATTTAAAAAGTTGTTTTAAGTATTTTTCACTATTCATAAAAATTTGGAAGTTCTCAGAAAATTACAAAAAATTCAACATAGGCTAATTTCAATATTAGGAATACAAAAATGAAGTCCATTTTGAAATATAAAATTTCTATAAATTTAAAAAGTGGTTATTACTATTCATAACGGCTACTTTGATTAGTTGCGGTGTGTTAGAACTCGAAGTTGCGTACAATGCAAGCTATTGCATTATTGAATGAGAAGTGTATCATGGAAGCTTGGGGTGTTACATTTAATGTCTTGAATTTTTTTGTTAATTTGTTTTTTTTACATTTTAATATTATTCTAGAATCAAATGGAATGGTTTCTCATTATGAATTTTTATAAAAATTGTTATCAAAACAAGAGTCTAAAAGATCAAGGTTAAAATTAACAAATTGAAAGATGTATATAGAAGATAGAAAGGTGAATATCAGTTATTTTAATAGACCTAACATAAATTATTAAAGGATATATATTGATGATTATATTTACTAGAACAGATGAAATATTTGCTTTTAGGCATTAAACTAATAGATATGGAGAAGATTGTGTATGTGTTTCAATATTGATAGGTTTTGAGATTTTTTCACCTTAAGTTGGAAAAACTATGGTATTCAACACTGGAGAGAAGAATTTTATAGTTGGATTGGTGATTTATCTTGTGAATATGTATGAGAGTCAATCTACATAAAACAAATCTACCTGATGTGATGAATATTCAATATGAAGATAATCAAAGGTAATATTATTGTTAATCGCATCAATGAATTCAACATTAACAAAAGTCAGATGACATTGGTGGGAATTTTTCTAGTTGATGAGGTATGTACACTAGTTTTAATTACTCGATAACGGAGAATAAATTTTAACAACCATGATCATTGTTTTGTAAAGAATATGAAGTTGAAGTTGAATAATGTGTACTATTTGATCCTCATTAAGGATATTTGGAGAATAGAGTTAGGAAAATTCTTCTTTTCTTTTGTACACATGGAAGGAAGATGAAAATAAATAGAATGAGATATTAACAAGTGATGACCAAAGTCAATAGGAAAGATACAAGACAAGGAAAAGTTGAATGGAACTACCATTTAGGCTTATGGAAATAAAGGACATATCAAAGAGTGTAGAGAGAAATGGAAGGCACCTAAAACCAATGAATCAAATATAATAACTGAAGGGAGTAATTTTGTATTGCTATTAAGTATATATAGTCCTATTTATTGTTGTATTTTAGACTTAAGGGAATCCTTACATTCCAAACTAGATATAGGATCCATGAATAACTACATTTTAGTAAATTTTATAAAGGTGCATATTTTGATTAATATACACTAGAAATTTATGAGAAAGGGTGATGTATATGTCATGATAAAAACTGATAGTTTTCTTATACTATAGAATATATGATATATCCCTAGATTGAGAAGGAAAATTATTTTAGTTGGGAAGACTGATAAAGTAGGATTTAGCACCACATTAACTGAAAATGCATTGAAAATTAGCAAGGGTGCTAGGGTCATAACTCATGCAGTAAGTAATGGAACCATATAGAATTTTATATTAAATTACATGAACATACACTCGATAAATAATTCTATCAAGGATTACAAACTTTGAAAATCCTGGATAAGTCATATGAGTGATAATGGGATGAAGGATCTAGAAATAAAATGAATTCTATCAGAGCTAAAGTTAAAAAAGTTGTCTTACATAGACACTACATTTTTCAAAAGTAGACGAAATTATATTTTGAAAAAGGAGGTAGTTCATCAAAATCTAAGAAGCTAGTGACGGTGTACAATGATGCTTGGGGACCTTCAATAGTAAATACTCTTATAGTGTCACTATATTATGAGACATTTATTTAATACTCAATAAGGATGATATGGGTTTATTTTTGAAAAGAAAATTTTATGTATTTACCATGTTTCAAAAGTGTAACACTTTAGTGGAGAATGAGTTAGGATGAAAACTAAAATTATTTAGGTCTTAAAATGGAGGAGAGTATGATAAAAATAGTACAAATAAATCTATGATAAAAATAAAATTTAACAGGAGGAGAGTCTTCTAGGTACATCGCAATTTAATGATATGGATGAAAGGAAAGAAAATACATTTATTGATTATGTTAGGAGTATGAGGTTGCACTCGAGGTTACCTAATACATTATTGGTATAGGTAGTGTATATGGAATCATATCTCATCAACATGATTCCACGCAAACAAATGGGAGAATTCTTACCCAAGGAAATCTGGGTAGAGAAGGATGAAATACTCTTATTAATGAGTATTTGGGTACTTTGAATATGTGCATATAGATGGTGATATAAGAGACATGAATAATGCTAAATTCAAATCATATTTTTTTATTAGTTCTAGTGTTGAGTATTTTGGAAATTTCTTCTGGGATGATCAGAACAAGAATATAATTAGAATATAGATTGTTTTATTTAATTAAGGTGTCATGTATAAGGGACATCATTTTGTTGAAGTTAATAATGGGAATAAACAATACGGGTTCCAGGAGTAGAGGGATCTTGATGGAGTACCTGATCACGTGACACTTAAACAAGTGGAGCCAACACCTAAAATTTAGTTAACAATATTAACAAGGATTATAAGACTTATACAAAGGTATTAGTCATCCATATTCTATTTTCTATTAATTGATGGTATAAAGGATAAATTATTTATATATGAAGTGCAATTAAAAGAGATGAGAAAGTGGGAGTTGGTTATAAAGGATAATATTTCTTCATTACATGATACAAACACATGAGAGCTAACTACTTTATTCCTAAAATGAAATCATTGAAAAATGGGTATATCGATTAAAGTAAGAACATGATATAAAACGAGAGACAAAGTATGATTGGTGGTGAATGGTTTTCAATAGAAGGAAGGTGCATATTGCAAAGATTTTTTCTCATCTATAGTGAATATTTTTTGAATCTGGGTGGTTCATTTTATTGTTGCATTAGAGGATTTACATATCGATAATATTGATATAAAGATTTCATTCCTTCAGGAATATTTAGAGGATGAAATTTATATGATGAAAAAAAAATGATTTATTGAGTTAGGAAAATAATACTTGGGGTGAAAAATCTATAAATGTTAAAATGGGTTATAGTATGCATTAAAGAAGTGGATCAAGAAGTTTAATTCATTCATGAGTAAAAATGTATACAAATAGTGTGGCATGGATCAATTATTATATTTCAACTTTTTTATGGTGGATACATTATATTTCTACTATATGTGGATGATATGATCATTTCATGATCACACACACACACACACACACACACACACACACACACACACACATATATATATATATGCATTATGAGATAAAATATAAGATAGATGAGAAGTTTGAGATGAAATATCTTTAGAAATATAGTTAATTTTTTGAAGTTGAAGATCAAGAGAGAATACTTAGTTATAACCTTGATATTATCTTTGGATGATTACATTATAAAATTTTCAATTAGATTTAATATATTGGAAGAAAATGAACATTATTTTCACTGCTCAATCCATTTTAATTATCAAAGGAACAATCCCAAAAGATATCCAAATAGGTTGAGCACAAAGAAAAGGATTCATATGAATCATTAGTAGGAATATTAATGTATACCATGGTTTGTACCTTACCTAATATTTATAATGCTATCGGAGTTATGAGAAGGTACATGGATAACCCTAGAAAGAAACATTGGGTGTCTATGAAGTAGATACTAAGGTATTTAAAGGGTCATAAGAAAGTGTCTCTATGATTTGGGAAAGGAAATTCATTATTGGGGTATTTGGATTTTGACCATTTAAGAGATGTTAAAAATAGGGGGTGTACCTTAAGTTATGTTTTTACCTATAGTAGAACTAACAAAAGATGAATATATCAATTGTAGAAGGTGGTGGTTCTTTCTACCATAGAGGCATAATATATTTCTATAAAAGAAGCCAAGAAATTGATGGTTCAGCTCAATAACTTCTTGTAGGAGATGGATATAAATTTATAGGAAAATGTATTGAATTGTGACATTCTGAGTGTTACACATCTTGTGAAGAACCTAATGTTTCATGCTTTAAGGAAACACATTAAGTTAAAGTATTATTTTATAATATTATTAATATAGTTTAGTATAACGAGATTACAAATGATATATTTAATTGATAACCTGGAAGACATATTGATGAAACCTATAGTTATTGATAAATTGTTGTATCATTGTGAATTTTTTGGACTTCATTGACAAATATAGGATGCGTGGTATAATTTGGAAGAAAAATATGGGATTATTGAAGGGAAAGTTCTTAGTTTTTTTATGAATTATATTCTAGAATTTGAATATTTGTCAGGGAAAACTCTCATTGATATGTGAGAAAGAGGAGGAGCTCATATTACATAAGTTATTTAAATATAAAACTGTGAAAATGGGTTAGTTGGATAAATCGGACTCCAAATGGGAGATTTTTGAAATGGTTTAGCCTAATCCATTGGATAAACCTGGGATAACTACTAGAGTCCCCTACTTTACACTAGGATGAAACTCTCATGGTTCAATACTATTAGTGGTACTATAGTAGATCTTATCACCAACACCGTAAATGGTACCAAAGTACTGTGTACTTCAACATAGCTACTATATTAGATTTTATGGGTGACACTGATAGGGTATTGTATCACCACAATCTTACTTCTATTGATATTATAGAACAACGAACATAGAGTATTGTTTTGATACTGTATCAATGTGGTTTCATATAGTATCTATGGGAATATAGAATATTTTTGAACCACATAAATCTCGTATCTTGCGATCTAATTCTTATTCTTTTATTTTATCCCTTTATTATTCTTCTTGAACCGACAATCATTGTTTCTCCTGGAATATTCATAACACACCATCATGGACATAGAGTCCTCTCCCACCTAAGTAAAGAGTGTTGGTCCACCACTATTGATCAAAGGTGAGAAGCATGTCCCTCTCCACACAAGAATCAACTATTCCAAAGATAGTTGTCCAAATGAATCCTCTATCATATTGACTTGGAGTACTCTACTAGAAACATCATTTACCAAACTGCTATAACTCCACAATGTTGTCATAAATTTATCCAATGTAAAATATATAAATACTAATGCTACCCTTTGAATCAAGATCATACACTATACTAGTTTATTTTAAAAAAATTAATCTCAAGGTAAGACAAGGGAACATTCCTTGAACACCCAAAAAGTTCCTCCATGAAATGATACAAGAGATGATTTAGTCTATATTCTCCTTAAATGCTTCAAGGGTATATAATATTCTACTCATCCATCACATGGAATATAATCTTCATAATATAATCCCATGTATATTCTGGTACCCCCCATCATGGGGAGACCATATTTCCCCATTTAGAAGTATTTATGAATTCCTCCACATTTACAGAATTGAATTATCATCCATGTATGTAGAATATTAATAAACTTTTTTTTAATTAATGGGTACCCAAATTTTTCTTCAAGAGGGATGGATCTGCTTTCCAAACATGAGGAGGGTCTCACTAATTTATAAAAGTGAAAATGGTCTCATTTACTTAATCTCCAACACCTCGTGATACTAGCAGTGGTAACCAATTAATATCGAGGTAGATACCACTGCATAACATATCTTCCTTGAAGTGATCTCATAAAATACCTATTTATTTACTAAGGATCAACTCAATTTGCCAAAGGATATGAGTAAAAGTGGGGTTATATGAGTAGAAATTCTCTATCTGATAAGAGTTTGGCTAGGATCTCTACTAAAATCACTGATTCCCAAATATAATGTTCAGGAAGAATAACTTGTGCCTTCACTATCTAGTGAAAGGGGCTATGAAGTGAGGATATGAATAGTACTCCGAACTTCTTTGCTTGATTCCTGAACAAATCTATTCATCATGTGTATCTTCCCACATCTATAATAGTCCACACCTTATGCATGATAATAAATAACCAAAAGTGGTAATGATGGGAGATGATCATAGCATTTACCTTATTTATCTGTTCCTAGAATAATGACACTTCAACTAAATAACTCCCTAGTAGTCCTACATTCCCACAATAAGGAGGTCCATGATCTTGTATCCATATTTAATGTGAAGTCCCACCCACAAATCCACTCCGGATATCATCCAGTGAATCACTAGAATTCTCCCAAATCCCTGGTGCATCTCTTCCCAGAATCCTTGATCCACCAATGCTGACTCAAGAGTCTCTAGTGTAGGTGGAATTAAATGAAAAACAACTACAAATTGAAACACTTCATCAGGATCCTATACTTGAATTTATAAGCTAAAAAAATTCCACCATGAAAACATGTTAATGAAACAAGTTATGTGTTCCATGAGCCTCGATGTGTACTAACAAATGGTCATATTCCCCGATGTAAGTTCCAAAATCATCTAATAAATCTCTATACTGAACAAGGGATCAAAATATAATCATGATTCGAATGTCACATTTTGAGTTTGAGAACAACATCCTCTACTAATAGCTCACTACATCATACAAAAAGCTCAATTTAAGAATCTTCATATGTTTAGTGAAAGTCCAATCCAAATAGAAACATGACACTCAGACTCCAACCAAAATTATATCACCCAAGGATTGATCTCTCCTCACAAACCTATGATGAATCTATCATCACAACATAAACAATGTATCTAGCCAATTGTTGCCTCATCCAACTTAGTAGGATATACCATCCACTTTGTAAGAAGGATCTACACTGAGTGTAAAGGTGAAAAAGATTCCTCAGATCATAGGGAAATAATTTATCTCAAATGAAACTTAGAAAACAATACCTCATCAATCACTAATAGGTAGTGAGAGGCCAAAATACAATTATAATTTCATCATGTTCCTCCCTCTATAAATTGGAAATCTATCAGCGTGAATAAATTATTATTCAATAGAGTGACCAAATATGGACTTGACCATATCTAGATGAAATAATATGTTAAAGACATGTCATATCACAAATTACCACTATATGATCCACGTACCAACTGTATTATACACCACAATTTATCTCATAGATATCCAAGTCATCTAACTGGTCATTAGAGTTATAATGAAAGGATACATAAGACGCCACACCAATTCTGGATTTTTTTTGTATGACAAAAAAACTCAAGACCCCCTAAAAACCATCAACATAAAATACCAAACCAGTACTATCATGGATACTATATCCAAAATCTATCCATTCTACTTGATCATTTTAATACCACTCTAACATGAACAGATCCACCAAGGCCCCACCTAGGACAGTAGTAAGATGAGTGTGGTATCCTATGCTTTCCTCCAATAGGCTAGGGGCTGGTGACTATCACCTAGTAGGCATATCACACAATATAGGAAACCTTATCCTATATCAACCCAAAAAGACACATATCTATATTACATAACATAACTAACATCACTAAAATTTTATATATAAACCAATAAATTGTATAAAATACTTTATTGACACATAAAATACATATACGATTATTTATATGGAAATAAAAAATGTTTTTAATATCCCACATACAGATAAATATGCTAGACACAAGACTCTGGAAAGATCCTACTTAATGTTTGTGCTCTTAGATTAATCTCCAACCATAATAGTCACTGATACCATAGAAACCCACAATGTTCCACCATGATTCACAAAGCGTCTATAAGAATTAATTTAGAATAAAAAAAACTATCTCCACACCCACTAATAGAACTTCTGAACCCTACATCACTTGCATATACACAAAACTTGTGGGTAGAAAGACCATGATGGGGTGAGTATAAAATTACTTATTAGAATTCTTGAAAAACCACAAAGTAAAAACAAAAAAACATGTATTCTCAAAGTGTGACCAGGAGGAAAATAATAAATGTTATGGATATTCTCTACAACTTGAAGTCTTAGGAGTAAAATGAATCCCATGTCATCTTGGCTCCAACCCATAAAGGTTTGTATCTCATAAGAAAATAAAGATTCTTAGAGTATCGAACAACTAATAAAATACGAATTTGATATCCTAGATTTGTTTCACGTCTCAAGGGAAACTAAGGATTGCATTAGGAATCATCAATCTAAAATTATCTAATATAATACACCTATTTAACTTCCATATCTCTAATTGAAACCATAAAGGAGGGCCCATTCCTCATTAATGTATATTCATTTGTTAAGGAGGTTCCATGTCTTTCAACTTGAAACTACTAATACAATGTCGCCATTTTAGAAACCCATAGAGGAAACCACACATTGACCAAGGATATATATTGGTTAGGGTAGTAATGACACCCACTATAATAACCAATCATGATAGGATTAAACCCATGTCACCTCACGTAAAACAGAGTGGGGAAATTTCACCACACTATGGAAAAAAAATTATAGGGGGTAACAAGCCATAGAGAACTATACCATAAGAACCACACAACAAATGGGGGAGGAACTAACTTCATAATTAGAGGACCTAAATCTTATTGAGTAGAACACAATAGATTATAGTAGTAAAAAAAATTTGAGAGTAACATAGAAAATATGAGAGGGAGTTTCTATATTCCTTATTAATATGGGGGGAACCATGTGTTTCTAAAAATCACCCAATAAATGAGGGGTAATAATGGTAACTTATTGAATGATCTAATCACAAAACTGAAACCTTTCCAACGATTTCAAAGAGTTAAATACTAATAAAACCCTATCTTTCCTTGTTAAAGGCCAAAGATATACCAATACATTTCTCCTCCATGATAGACTTGAAATAAAATCATGATAGGTGCTATTTTCTACATAAAACCAATATATAGTGATGTTTTTTTGAAAACAAATCCCCACACAGGTGATAGGAAACTACATGGAGACCCCTAGGTGTGTCGGGGAGGGGGGGGCACCTAGAAATGAATTTTATACCCAATGTGTGAGTAAATATTTAGGTTAATTATGACCATATATACTACTTGGTACCTCACCTTCAGGTCAGGTCGAGTTGACCCAACCCTCTCTAGATGGCTACCTAACTGGGTGGTCAGTATGTGCGTCGGCCAGAAAGCCGGGTCATGAACCACCCAACCAAGTTTATTTAGGATCATATTATAAATACCCAGAAATTGAATGGAAATTTATTTTCTTAAATACATGGGAATTTTACGAGTCCGCAGTTTCTGACGGCACCTAATTCCGAGGCTTGGTGTGCCCGGAATCAATTTAGGAAGTTTTGTTTAGGTAAGTTTAGTGAACATACATGCGAGATTTTATATCTTTTGAACCGATTATCAGAATTGAAATCCGGGGACACCGATGAACTCGCAACACCGGTAATTTCTTAAGGAGATCTTTATCGTAGTTGTGTTTTATCAAGATTTGAAGTTAATTTTTAGGGATTCTTAATAAATTAAATAAAAGTTATGTGTGACATAACTATATTTGGGTGGTGGTAATTTTCTCCAAAGGGAATTTGAATGTGGGGCCCACCCCCACATAACCTCCCATGGGAGGATATTTTGTGGTGGGGCCCACAAAAGTTCAAACCTCTCAACTCCCCTTGAAACCCCCCTTTAACTCTTTAACTGCCCTTGAATTTATTAAAGCCAACATTGTTCATTTAATTTGGGTGAACTCTCCACCTACCTCCCCCTTAATTGTGCCAACACAATTAATTAATTTCTTCATTTAATTAATTTGAGTGTTTGAATTCATTTGAAATGCATGACAACATTTAAATATTAGGGAGAATATTGTTTTACTTTGCCTTGGCGATTATTTTGTGGGGAGATTAGGAGGACTCTTGGAAGGAGGACCCTTTTCCAATGAGCAACGTGAAGAACATGAATAACGCTCATTCTCTCTAACGAAGAATGCACCGTCACTGATGAAGAACGAGGACGACGCTTGAGCCCGGAATCAGTGGCATGTGACAGGTGCAACCTTCGATGACGTCTTCGAATTCTTTTTCCACGCTTTCGACAACGTACAACGAATCGAGGTAGGGGGATTTGATTAATTTTAAATGAATAAAATTATACCCTTGTTCTTCGATGAATGACTTGGTTCATCATTGGCCAAATGAAATCATCTAATACGGAGAGCGCGGGCCGAACCAACACGACCCGACGTCCCTTCTTTGGTTATTGTTGATTGACGTCAGAGGTGAAGTCGAAAGGGCACGGTGCCGTCACACTACGCTGGAGAAGAACCACGGGATGGAGGAGGCAGGGGTGGCAGCAACCGGAGGTGGCAGCGGCAGCGCGCCAACCGAATGGAGGGAGATCGGCGTCGCTCGGGCCAACCGGACCGCGGGACAACCGGCTAGACGATCCGGCCCGTCCGCGAGCAGGAGCCGCGGTCCATAAAGGGGCCGCGTAGAGGGAGACCGCGACCTAAATCCACAGGCCGCTCGGCCGGAGAACAACCGGTCAGCCTCATGCTAGATGGGATAGAAGAACCGACCATCTACAGTTGGCTGGGCAGGAGGACCACGGCGCCCAAAGGCACCGCACGGTAGAGAAGACCGCGACCCGCAACCGCGGGCCGCTCTGCTGGGCGAACTGGTCGGCCACCTGCCGGCTTGGCTAAAGAACCGTGGCCCGCTGTGTGGGCCACGTGCGCCGTGTCGATCCAGTCAGCTATAGCAGGTAGGGCAGAGGAGGAGGATCCGCTGCCGGGCGAACCGAATCGGCCCGCAGTGCAGGCCGGGTCTGCGGGTGGGCCACATCCCACCGGGCCGGGCCGACCCCCCAACCGGGTTGGACCCGCCGAGCCAGGTCCGTGTGTGGGACATGCTCTACTGATCCAGGCTGACCCCCAGCCAGGTTGGACCCGCCGAACCAGGTCGGGCCGACCCACCAGCCGACTGGGCTTTGCGGGCCGGGCTCAATTTCGCTTAAATACAAATATCTCATAGACCGCGCGTCTAATCGACACGCTGTCTGTGGCACTAGGACCCTCACAATGAGTGGGTACTTTTGGGATACTCTAATTGAGTTTTGGAAAAATTTGGAAAATGGCCGGGTTTTGATTGAGCGTAAATCCAACCGGGCCCCTAGAACGGAAATGCCAACAACTCTCAGACCGGGCGTCCGATTGATGCGCTGTCTGTCGCATTAAGTTCCCTATGATGAGACGGAACTATGGGATACATCAACTCAGGACTCCATGATATTTGATGTATCACCACTTGGTTCAAGGAGCGGACCCTCCCGGATTCGAGTGTGATGTGTGCGGGATCCCTAGTGCTGGCTGCGACGACTTCTGAACCGGAATCCTACATTGGTTCCACAACTATGACTACTGAACTGGAATCCTTCGTGGGTTCGACAGTGACGAATTATGAACTAGAATCCTACGTAGGTTTGACAACGATGACTAATGAACAAGAATCTTCCGTGGGTTCAAAAATGATGACTACTGAACCAAAATCCTCTGTGGGTTCGATAGTGATGACTACTAAACCAGAATCCTCCGTGGGTTTGACAACGATGACTACTGAACCAGAATCCACTAAGGGTTCGATAGCGATGACTATTGTACCAGGATCCTCTGTAGGTCCGACAGTTCTAACTTATGTTCCTGTATCCTGTGTGGGTCCGACAACTTAGATGAATCAGTGACTACATCTGATCATCTATATCACTCTAGAGTAGCTGGTCCTGTATCCTGTGTGGGTCCGACAACTTAGATGAATCAGTGACTACATATGATCATCTCTATCACTCAACAAAATATTTATACCTGTGTGAGCTCAGTCTTTTCTATTCAATCATTATCATCAATGTGATAGAATTTACTTTCTATGTGGACTTGGTTGTGATTGGGATCGAGAATTGGAGTCTTATTGTGATTGATAACATAGGTATATGTATGGGCATATACCTAAGTAGGGTAGGTTGATACATCATGTTTGTATCTTTCTTCTGTGGTAATACTTCGCAGATTCTGCGAGACCTTCGGGGGTCTTGGGGTCCCCTACTGAGTAGTCTTATACTCACCCCTGCACGGGTTCACCCGCACATCATTGTGTTGGTTGCAGATGATAGACAACACTGATCGAGGCAGAGAGTTGTAGAGCTGGACTGTACCCAGAGGTGGACCACTTAGAGCGATGTTCACGGTGTGGACGGACGGACTTGGGGTGTGGAGGAGGCCATCTATACCCACCCTTAAGGTGTGATTCATGGAGGATGACTCAGTATTTGCAGTTTACCTTTCTGAAGTTATACTAGCTTTATAGTTGTTGTACTTTACTGTTGGACTTGTATTTCTGGCCCCTTTTCTTTTCAGCACTTTCTTCTGTATATAGTTTTACTTAGTGTTTACTTCCAATTGCGTACTCTGTTGCTTGGGTTTGGGATGTGTGTGTATTATAGGTTAAAATTAAATTCCTTCCCTTTTTATAGGGATTACGCCTTTGGTTGTAGTCTCCATCCCCTGGCCTATGGAAGACGAGTTTGGGGTAGTCCTGACACGGGCCCTTGGATGGGTCATGAAAAATTGGTATCAGAGGAGTTAGTTCTACCGCAGAACTTTTACTATGATTATTTTAACAATAATAGTGTTAAGTGTTTTAGGTGTGGTTATCAGTTTAGGGAAACCGGTGTTGGTGCGGCAGCCGACATATCCATACACTAGGACTCCGAATTCTGATCTCTGACTCAGCGCACAAAAACACTGATTGCATGTGTGTTTCCTTTGAAAAAGTTTTCTTTGTGATTACTTTGTGTCAGCTCACCAGGTATACTGTTTTAACTGTGGAACAACTGTTTTTTTTTTCAGGATGGACCCATGAAGGTAGCTAGCTAGGTTTCTGAGTTTCATACGAGATGGTATCCCACCGAGCGATGAGGCCTTGGTGCAGGGCCCATCACAGCGGAGGTACCAACAATACCACTACCTACTGGGCCACCAATACCACTAGCTCTAACAGAAGAGAGTGCACTCTGACTGAGTGTGTTTCATGAGTTCTAGCACCATAGGCCTCTGAGGTATTGGGGAGAGACGATACCACACACAGCTGAGGATTTCCTTGAGGCTGCCATGAGAGTTTTCAGATTGGTAGGGACACCAGCTGACCTCATGGTGATCCTTGCCACGAGTCTCCTGCATATTGCAATAGGCAGATGGTCGAGCCTGATACTCCAGGTGGATGACAAGACATCATTACTCTGGACAGACTTCAAGAGTCTCTTTCTCCAAGAGTTTGTTCTAGCGACCCTTCGTGTAATGCAGATTCAGGAGTTACTTCATCTGTAGCAGGGCAGCATGATAGTAGATCAGTACTCAGCGAGGTTCACTGACCTCTCACGCTACTCCATGGATATGGTACAGGACCCGTTCTTCAGGTCCCAGAAATTCGAGCAGGGACTCAGGCATGAATTAGGGCTTTGAAGATTCCCCTCAGCATTCTGATGCAGGCAGGCATGCTGGAGCGAGCCCTTTTAGTAGAGAGTTTTCTCACTGAGCCGTCACCAGCGGTGAGAACCAACATAGGGATACACATAGAGGAGTCTTCTGAAGCCAACATTATACATATGACACAGATGTCCAAGTGGACCAATCCATCAGGTTGGCGACCCCAGGATATAGGTTCAGTCATGCGAGGAACACGATATAGAGCCAACTATACGAGGAGCAGACAGTGCTATGCATGCGCCGGGTAGGGCCACATGGCTCGTGACTGCCTGACCCGCCATGCAGATGAGGAGCAGAAAGTAGAGGGACCTCCCAGGAATAGGTAGAGGTTCGACTATGGTGGTTTCCAGGAGAAGTTGAACTTGGAAGAGGAGATGGCCGAGCAGTGGGTGGTGGACGACGTTTTGAGGCTCTACCACCACCACAACAAGGAGGTCCAACCCCACCACAGGGAGAAGGCGGAAAGAGGCAGGCTCAAATTCAGGCAGTCAAGGCCTACAACCATGGTTCACTTGAGATGATTCAAGGTACTATCTGTGTCTACTCCACCCTTGATGCAGTACTTATAGACACATGTGTGAGTGATTCTTTTATTTCCACTACTCTCGTTCGGAGCTCGGAGATTCCGACGGAGATGTTGGATCGATCCTTATGGCTAGAGACTCTTACGAGAGCAAACTCGACAATTACGCACTAGTGCCAGTAGTGTGAGCTTACTCTAGGAGGCGAGATCTTCGGCTGGGATCTTCTTTTAGTGGCATCTAGGCCTGACGACATCATTTTGTGTATGGACTAGTTATCCAGAGTTCATGCTCAGATTGACTGTATTAGGCACAAATTGTGGTGTATCCACACAGATGAGACCAGGTTCACCTTCACCAGTGAGAAGGGAGACTATTCAGCGCAGGATTGACTTACACAGAGGAGGGGGCAGCCGATCACACATTAGTTGGCCAATCTCATCCTTGGAGCGGTTGATGTACAGATTCCGAGTTTTCCTGTTTTGGTGGATCAGTGGGTGGATTTTTTCCCTAACAACATTCTAGTAATACCTCCTCATAGAGAGGTAGAATTATACATTGAACTGTACCCCGGGACAACACCTATGTCTACTCCACCCTATCAGATGGCACCCTCTGAGCTTCGTGAGCTGTGGGTACAACTGGAGGACTTGCAGGGGAACTGATTTATCCGACCCAGTGTTTCACCCTGGGAATCTCTGATTTTGTTCGCCAAGAAGGGGGATGGGAGCCTAAGATTTTGTGTTGACTATCGTTACCTGAATCAGGTGACCGGGTAGAACAAGTACCCACTTCGAAGGATTGACGACCACTTTGATCAGCTCAAGGGAGCATGATGGTTCTTGAAGATAGACCTCAAGTCAGGTTATCACCAGCTCGGAGTTCGAGAAGAGGATGTGCGGAAGATGACCTTTAGGTGTTGGTATGACCACTATGAGTTCTTGGTTATTCCCTTTAGCATAACCAACACTCCAGCAGTGTTCGTGAGTCTCATTAATAGGATCTTCGATCCTTACCTCGATCGTTTTTTTGTAGTCTTCATCGATGACATATTGATTTACTCGACTACTAAGGAGGAGCATGCCTACCATTTGCGTGTAGTACTAGACACACTCTGAGAGAACCAGCTTTATGGGAATCTCTTGAAGTTCTAGTTCTGGATTCGAGAGGCTCATTTCTTGGGACACATCATCTCGGAGGCTGGAGTTTCAGTGGATCCAATGAAGATCAAGGCTGTACTTTCTTGGGATCCACCCAGGAGTGTGATGGAGGTGCAGAGTTTCCTGGGACTGGATGGGTACTATAAAAGATTTTTGCCAGACTTCTCTAGAGTTTCAGCACCACTTTTAGCTTTGAAAAAGAAGGGGAAACCCTTCTTGTGGTCAGATAGATGCCAACAGAGATTTCAGGAGTTGAGGCAGAGATTGACCAGTGCGCCCATCTTGAGGCTACCGGAGGAGAGCGTAGGGTACGTAGTTTACTGCGACACATCAGGGTCTGGACTCCGGTGTGTCCGGATGCAGGAGAGAGCAACGATCGCATATGGTTCAGGGTAGTTGATACAACATGAGAAGAACTATGCTACCCCTGACCTAGAGATAGAAGCAGTGGTCTTTTCCTTGAAGATGTGGAGACACTATCTGATGGGTGAGCGTTTTACAGTCTACTCTTACCACTAAAGTCTCAGGTACATCATCACGATGAAGGACCTGAACCTGAGACAATGACGATGGCTCGAGTTCCTCTAAGACTATGAATACGATATAGTCTATACTCTTGGAAAGGGGAATGTTGTAGCAGATGCTCTCAATAAGAGATTAAGCATTCAGCTGCTAGGAGAGGCGACATAGCAGCTGGCCGCGTTGCAGATATCCTTTGTGGATAGAGATGGAGCAGCTTTTCTGCAGTTTTTCACAGTCACTCCTCCACTTATTCAGAAAGTCGGAGAGGCACAGTGTGGAAACATTGACTGTGAGACGTGACATGCTCAGATATCCCCAGGGCAGACACCTGACGGATTTTCTATAGGCGGGGAGCACGCCATCCTCTTCAGAGGACGTACCATCGTTCCAGTTGCACTACAGGAGGTGGTGTTGAGGGAGTTCCACACTTACCCTCTTGTGGTACATCCAGGAGTGGCGAAGATGTATCAAGACCTCAGACGACAATAATGGTGGTTGGGTATAAAGAAGGCAGTAGCATAGTTTTTCTCACGATGCCTCACTTGTCAGCAAGTGAAGGCGGAGCACCAGGTTCGAGCAGGGTTGGATCAACCCTTAGAGGTCCCAGAGTGGAAGTGGTATGGGATATCCATGGATTTAGTGATGGGACTTCCACGTACATTAAGAGGACACGACTCTATTTGGGTGATTGTCGATCGACTCACCAAGTCAGTCCACTTCCAACCGATCAGAGAGAAGGGCTCAGTAGAGAGCTTGGGATGCCTCTACATACAAAGAATCATATAGAATAATGGTATACCATTGACGATCATCTTTGATTGGGATGCTCGTTTCACTTCCCGGCTATGGAAGGGGTTGCAGGAGGCTTTCAGGATGTAGTTTCGCTTGATAACCGCCTTCCATCCTCGAACGCATGGTCAGACTGAGAGTACCATTCATACTCTCAAGGACATACTCCATTCATGTTTCCATGATTATGGTCACAGCTGGGAGGATCACATTCCCTTGGTGGAGTTTGCGTATAACAAAAAAATACCACTCTACTAGTGGGATGGGACCTTACGAGGCACTTTACAGCCGACCTTGCAGATCACCTCTGTGCTGGACTGACCTATGGGATTCATCCCTTGTAGGATTATAGATGGTGTAGGCTACGGCGGAGAATGTGAAAATCATCCAGGAGCGGATAAAGACTGCACAGAGGAGGTAGAAGTCCTATGCTGATAGGAGACGAGGACCACTGGAGTTCGAGGATGGTGACCACGTCTTTCTACGGGTCTCACCTCAATGAGGTCTATGAAGATTTGGCCACAGTGGAATGTTTTCTCCGTGATTCATCGGACCTTTTCAGGTCCTCAGTATGGTAGGTGAGGTGGCCTAATGCATGTCTCTTCAACCTCAGTTGCACCGGGTGCACGAAGTCTTCCACATATCTCAGTTGAGGAGATACGTGCATGACCCATCCCACATCATCAACCACAGGGAGCTGGACATCGATGACAAGGTGACATTCTCAGAGGTTCTAGTGGAGATTGAGGATCGACATGAGCGGGTTCTACGAGGGTTATAACGACCCATACTTTACATACATTGTTAATAATTAAAAATTGAATCACACTTATTACAACATATAACAAAACCAAGAAAGGACCGTATAGGTATAGTGTCTTTAGAAACTGGGAAACATAAACAACTGGTTCATAAAGCATCTACTTTGCCTCCCATTTATTTCATCATATCTAGAGTCCCTTTTTGGCATATTCTACTTAATAACCTTCTTCCTGACCTGGGGAAATAAAACATTCAAAAGGGTGAGATCAAATTCTCAGTAAGGGTAAATAAAAGAAATATCAATCACATCATATACATAAGCACATAACTATTGGAAATCTTAACCTTCAAAAGAGATGATAATTTCATAACATGGGATAAATCATAGTAGTGAAATGTAATCCCAATAATCGTAACTTAAAACATGAAACTTTGTGGCATACACACATAATCATAGAGAATCATTTCTTATTAGTCAAGACACATTTCCAAGACTATCTTAGTGGACAAAGTCCCTTTCTGAACTGAGTTCACTCCTCGTTTTAGTCATGTTTCACTAAACCGGTATAACCTACCGTTCCAGCCATGTCTATCTCATGAGATATAAAATCTTTACCCAATGAATTGGAGGGAGATATAGGTCCCACCCATCTCATAATGATACCATTATTATGTGTGCCACAAAATTATAAACCATACATCATAGCATAACCTATGTAATAAAAATGGGAATCTTAAACATCATGACATCATAAAAAAAATTCATATAAGATAAAGGAATTCATAAAAATAATTCCATCACAACATAATCAAATCAATGTAATAATAGGGATAAAAACATAACCCTTTATTATCTTAGATGGAAAATAATTTTGATAAAACACTTGAACTCCATTATTGAGGAAAATATCCTTTTTACTTAAAAAACACCTTTACTTTCTTAATATAAAATACAATTATAAACTAAAAGAAGTTGATTACAAATAGACTTGAAAAATTGTAAAGGAAGCTTCTTGGAAATAATGTTTTAAAAATCCATTCATGCCGTATAAGTTAAAAAAACATTCTTCTCGTACTTTTCTCGGAAAAGTAAAAAAGTACCTTGTACGAAAAATGACAAAAGATTCCTTTCATATCTTTTACTAAAAACTAACCGAAGGGTAAAATTGGATATAAACTATTGTAGAATGATGTAAAAATTACATATTGAGGAAACATGGATGTGGATGATAAAATGCACCCCAGTAAATGCCAAAGTATAAACAATCTCGGATAAAAATGAGATTGTGATATTTCCATTACCTTAGGTCCGATTTGCCTCGTAAGTGTCCAAACCTCATGTATAATGATTTAAATAATGTTATTGACTTATTATAAAATCATAATTATTGTTATGATATCATATATGGTCATATTCTTAGCTTCTTGGTAGTAATATTTCATTGCTACTTGTTATTCGGGTGTTTATAACTTTTTGTTCTTATGCGTGTTTTGTCGAATAAATTCTTATTCTTCTCTTTATGTTATAGATACATAATTTAGATAATGGTATTAATGTACTATATATCATATTTATTCACTCAATTCATTTATATAATCATTATGCAATGAAGATCATGTAGAACGAATCACATCACATCGTTGAGATGGTATTCCGTACGTACGCACGAGCGATGATATCGTTCCCATGATCGTGGAATTGTATTTGAGTGTATGTATACTATTTCAGAATCAATATCACTTTACAATAATCATATATAGTAATTATTTACATCATTATACCCATCCAAGTAAGGTGGTGGGGGAAAATAGATTACACCACGGCGTGGAGACGGTATTCCGTACGTACGCACGCGCGGTGATTTCATTTTCCGTAGGATGGATAGATGGTGAAATAAAGTTGTTTCATACTTATAATAACATTTCAGTATATGAGTGATACTGATGTTATTACTTCATAATGAAACAACTAAAGAAGAAGAAGTGGAATAAGAAATAAAGACGAAAGAATCGGTAACGGACATTACCTATTCTTTGAAGTGCTTCTTTGAGACCTTCTTTTAGGGCACTAAAATTGGTCTTTGAAGAAGACCAGGACCACTAGGATGTTTCTAGGGAAGTGAAGAGAAGAAATTTTCAGGGGTTGGCCGAGCATGAAGGCTCATAGTGGTGTGAGGAAGAGAGGGAGGAGGTGCCCTTTTATAAGGGAGGAGAGGGGCACCTTTGGAATAACTAAAAATATTATTTTATTATAAATACAAATTTCATTTCAAATAGCTCCAAATTGATTTATTTAGAAGCTAAGGTGGGGATGGGTCGAAATACTCTCATCCAATAGAATTTAGACAAGTTTAGGTTCCTATTTTAACCTTATCATTTAGATTTAACATTAAATTAAATAATTTTACTTTTACCGTGTCTTCTTGTGTTCTTATTCTATAAGATTAATAATCTTACTATAAGCAGCCAAACGAACCCCAAGTTGTTTATTATTAATATATAAAACCTTATCTAATTCATGTGGCTGAACCTTATATTTTTAGGAATAAAATAACAATTACTAATATAATATTTGTTTTAAAAACTATTTTATGTCAATTTTGACACTATTTAGTAATTGATTTTTGTGAAAATCACAACAGAATGATTAGTTCGAAAAAAGTAAATTAAATCAATAATAACATGTCATATTAACCTAGAAAATTAGTTTAATTCATAGAAAGTCTCAAATTACATTTATTTGGGTATTTATAACATCAATTATGTCAATATTTCATTAATAAGATAATTACTGCATCATCGTTGTGTCATAAATAAATTAAATTATTTAATGTCTAAAAATTACAAATAAAATACCATTATGTAGGAAATCTCTTTATATTTCTAATGAATATTTTTTGACGAATTTATCTTATGTATAACCCTATATTAAAAATCATTTACTTATTAAACTTTGATTTTAACTATTTTAACCCTTCTTTAAATAAATTAATAATAAATGTCCTAATCTAATCCAAGTGGGCCTAAATGGTCATATTTTATTCTTAAGGTTGTTTTTGTTCGAATTACACTTGTCCCATAGAATTAGGACATGTGTTAGGGTAATAATAATATCATTTTTACACTTAATTACCCTATTTACTTTTAACCGTGGTAAAAAAAGTAAAAAGTTACTATTCACCAAAAATTATTTTCATCTCATTGAACCAAATTTTAGTTCTTGATATTAACCATGTCTCTCGAATTTTCTAAATTTCACTCATAGAAGCGGTAAAATTAAGTTTTATGAAAAATTCAGTTTTTTTAACTACCACTTAGTGGTTTCACTATTCATCAAAAATTGAATGTTTTCAGAAAAATATCAAAATTTCACCCTAGGCTAATTTCGATATTCTGAATCCAAAAATGAAGTCCATTTTAAAAAACAAAATTTATAAAATTTCAAAAATTGGTTATTACTATTCATAACGGCTAGTTTTATTAATATATTTTTTAGTATATCATTGTTTAGTGAAACTCGGTATTGCGTACGACGCAAGCTATCGAGGAAGGTTGAGATTTCGTGTAAAGCAAGCCAAGAAAGTGTTGTGTGTCGAAAAAGATTCCTCTGATGATTTATATAACATAAAATTCTCGGGTGTTACATTTTACCCCCCTTAAAATGAATTTCGCCCTCGAAATTCGTCATTTTGTAACAAACAGATGAGGATACCTCTCCCTCATCATATCCTCAAGCTGCCATGTAGCTTCTTCTAATTGGTGGTTCCTCCATAAAAATTTCACCAATCGAGTGCTCTTGTTTCATAGGACTTTTTCGCTAGGATCCAGAATTTCTATCGGTTGTTCTTCATAAGAAAGATCTTGCTCCAGAGGTACAACTTCTGAGCTAAGTACATGTGAAGGATCAGGTATGTACTTTCTCAGGAGAGATACATGGAACACATCGTGAACTTGAGAGAGATTCGGTGGAAGTGCCAATCGGTAAGCTTCCTTCCCAACATGATCTAGTATTTCGGAAGGACCGATATATCTAGGGCTCAACTTCCCCTTCTTTCCAAATCTCATAACCCTCTTCCAGGGAGATATTCGTAAGAACACTTTATCACCCACTTAAAACTCTAGGTCTTTTCTTCGGTTATCAGCATAAATTTTCTGTCGACTCTGAGCTACTCTTATGTGTTGTTGAATAGATCTGACCTTTTCTGCCATTTCATCATCAAGATCAGGTCCTAATAGCTTTCTTTCCCCAACTTCATCCCAGCAAGTTGGAGTCCTGCATTTCTTTCCATAGAGAGCTTCATAAGGAGCCATCTGAATACTGGAGTGAAAGCTATTATTATAAGAAAATTCCACAAAAGGAAGGTGTTGATCCCAAACACCTTTGAAATCTATAGAGCAAGCTCTCAACATATATTCTAGAGTTTGAATTGTTCTCTCAGACTGACCGTCTGTCTGAGAATGATAAGCAGTGCTGAAACTCAACACTGTATCCAGAGTATGCTGAAGACTTCGCCAGAACTTCAAGGTAAATCTCGGATCCCGATCAGATATAATAGGAAGTGGTACTCCATGCAATCTTACCACTTCCTTTACATATATCCTGGCAAGCTGATCCAGAGAGAAATCCTCTCTAATAGCAATGAAGTGTGAAGATTTTGTAAGACGATCAACTATGACCCAGATAGCATTATTGTCGTTGGATGTTTTAGGAAGTCCTGTGACAAAGTGCATAGTGATGTTTTCCCATTTCCATTCGGGTATGGGTAATGGTTGTAACATCCCCTTAGACTTCTGTCTCTCAGCTTTATCTTGTTGACAAACCAAGCATCGAGAGACATATTCAGCAATATCTCTTTTCATGCCATCCCACCAGAAGTACTCTTTCATGTCCCTATACATCTTCGTGCTTCTAGGATGAATTGAGAATGAAGAACTATGAGCCTCATCCAGCCACTCCTTCTTTAATTCGGGGATGGGAGGAACACAAACCCGATTCCTGAACTTTATTATCCCATCACAATCAAGGTTGAATTCAGGAACATTTCTCACCTTCTTTTGTAACTCGACATCTTCTTTATGTGCCTCTTTAATCTTCACATGTATAGATGGTTGAACATTCATTTGAGAAAGATACGATTTTCCCCTTTCATTATAATTCCAAGATCCATCCTTTGTAAATCCATAAATATTGGATCTTTTGTGATCCTCATCATGGATAAACTAGCATGGTCTTGTCGACTTAATGCATCTACCACCATGTTTGCTTTCCCAGGATGGTAATAGATTGAGCAGTCGTAATCCTTAATCAGCTCCAACCATCTTCTTTGGCGCATATTCAGCTCCTTTTGTGTGAAAATATACTTTAAACTTTTATGATCAGTATAAATGTCACACCTTTCACCATAAAGGTAATGCCTCCAAATCTTTAATGCAAAGATTACCGCAGCTAACTCCAAATCATGAGTTGGGTAATTTTGCTCATGTATTTTCAACTGTCGTGAGGCATAATCTATCACCATATCATTTTGCATAAGAACACACCCCAATCCCTTCTTGGATGCATCACTGTAGATCACAAACCTTTCTCCACTACAAGGCAGCGTGAGCACAGTTGCACTGGATAACCTTCATTTCAACTCCTTGAAATTCTCTTCACATTCCTCCGTCCAAACAAACTTAACTCATTTCCAAGTCAACTTGGTGAGTGGATTAGATAATTGTGAAAAATCTTTCACAAAACATCGATAATATCCAGCCAAACCAAGAAAACTTCGGATCTCGGTTACTGTTGTTGGTCTCGATCATCTTTCGATAACCTCTGTTTTTGCTGGATCCACAGATATCCCCTCTTTTGAGATTATGTGACCCAAAAATGAAACTTTTTGAAGCCAAAATTCACACTTGGTAAATTTTGCGTAGAGCTTCTCCTTTCTCAGGGTCTTCAATATAATTCTCAAGTGATCCTCATGTTCTTCCTTGCTCTTTGAATAGACAAGAATATCTTCTATAAAGACTACCACAAACTGATCAAGATAGTCTCTAAAGACTATATTCATTAGATCCATGAAGATAGCAGGGGAATTAGTAAGACCAAATGGCATCAATATAAATTCATAGTGACCATACCTTGTACGGAAAGCCGTCTTTGGTATATCCTCCATTTTGAACCTTAATTGATGATACCCTGAACGAAGATCAATATTGAAAAAGTATTGAGCTCCGCGTAGTTGGTCAAATAGGTCATCAATGTGTGGGAGAGGATATTTTTTCTTGATAGTGATCTTGTTAAGTTCTCGATAATCAATGCAGAGTCTCATTGATCCATCTTTATTCTTAACAAATAGAACAGGTGCTCCCCAAGGTGATGCACTAGGGCGTATGAACCCCTTATTAAGATTCTCTTGGAGTTGCTTCTTCAATTCCTGCAACTCAATTGGGGCCATTCTATAAGGCGTCTTTGAAATAGGCAAAGCACCCGGTACGAGTTCTATTGAAAACTCAACTTCACGATTCGGTGGAAGACCTGGTAATTCCTTCAGAAAGACATCATCAAACTCCCGTACAATAGGCATATTCTAAATCGTGAGTTTCTCACCAACATTTTGAGATAAATAACCTTCATTTAGTGGAATAAATACCCATAAAATGGAAGAAATTTCCACTAGAAGGTTATGTTCATCCTTGCATCGATAGACAATCATAGATTGATCTAGAATATGAAATGTGACTTCCCTTCTTTGGAAATTGATATGAGCTCCATGTAGAGAAATCCAATCCATGCCATGAATCACATCAAATTCCACTATAGGAAGGACCACTAGATTTGCAGGAAGCACTTTCCCACAAACTTCAATCGGAGAAGAATTATAAACTTTTGATGCGACTTTTGTGCCATTAGGTGTTGTCACAGCTAACTCAACATCTAATTGTTGAGGTAATATGGTGATACCCTTAGAAAATTATTCAGAAATAATGGAGTGGGAGGATCCAGAATCAAATAAAACATTTGCTACTTTAGAGTAGATGGTAAGTGTACCTTTCACTACATCGTTATCGTACTCCACATCACTGATATAAATTGCATGTGACTTTCCTTTGTCTTTAGCCTTAAGTGTTTGTTGACGTCGACCATCATCATCAACCCTTGGATTTGGGCATTGATTGGCATAATGCTACATCTCCTTGCACTTGAAACATTGAAGTGTAGTAGGTTCATTATGTGCATCCCTTCATTTGTTTGCATCATTAGACATATTTTTCCCATCATTACAGCATTCAAATTCCCGATGACCTTCCTTTCCACATTTGAAACATTTACTTGTCCCTTTAAGACAACTCCCTACATGTTGCTTTCCACACTTTGAGCATAAGGAAAAGCTCATCTTCTTTTCAGTGTGCTCTTTAGATTTTCCTTTGAATTCCGTTTTCCTCTTCTTATCAAACCCATATGACTGATGGGTTACTCCAATCTCCATCTCAAATTTGAGAGCACATCGAACGATTTCCTCGTAGCTATTAAAGTCCCTTATGGCTAAGGCTCTTAGAAGACTTGGTTTTAAGCCACTAAAGAATCGATCGATCTTACTCTCAGGTTGGATAATAATACCAGAAGCGTACCTTGAAAGTCTTGTAAAATTTTCTTCATAGGTACCAACAGATTCATCATCCTTTTTCTTCAGTTCAAGAAACTCTTTCTCCATCTTTGTTCGGAGAATATGAGGGAAGTACTTATTGAAAAATAAGTTCGTGAACTCGTCCCATTCCATGGGCTACATTTCATCCCTTTGCCTCGTATTCTTAATAAGATTCCACCATTGATCAACATCTCCTTCAAAACGATACACTGCTAGGATGACTTTATCATGTTCAAAACATTGAAGAACTGAAAATATATTTTCAGTAGTACTAATCCATTGTTCAGCAACTAATGGATCAGTAGACCCGCTGAAAGAAGGTGGACGCTGCCTCATGAAGGATTCAACAGAATGTTGCTCCTTCCTTTGCTCGTTTGGAAGTCCTGCATGATTCATAGCTTGAGAAAGTTGTGTGAGCATGGATAAAAGATTTTTCATTCCATCTCCCATAACGTTTGGTTGCTCAGGGGGACAATCATTGCATTGCCCGTCGCATTCCGCATTAACACAGTTCATTCGGGTTCCATCCATTGACTAAAACAAAGAAGAATAGTGTGAGAAACACTAATTATAATAGGAAATCCACATAATCAAGAAAAAAATTTCACACTTAAGGCATTATCATATGTTATTCATGGTGATTTTTAAAACACTAAGATTGTGTTCTATGCTTAGACTTATCCTTAGGGTTCTTACTAAGGCTTTCACATCCTAGTTTCCAAAGGTTGACTATACCTTTCCTCTGATACCAACTATAACGACCCATAATTTACATACATTGTTAATACTTCAAAATTGAAGCACACTTATTACAACATATTACGAAACCAAGAAAGGACCGTATAGGTCTAGTGTCTTTAGAAACTGGGAAACATAAACAACTGATTCATAAAGCATCTACTTTGCCTCCCATTTATTTCATCATATATAGAGTCCCTTTTTGGCATATTATACTTAATAACCTTCTTCCTGACCTGGGGAAATAAAACATACAAAAGGGTGAGCTCAAATTCTCAGTAAGGGTAAACAAAAGAAATATCAATCACATCATATACATAAGCACATAACTTTTGGAAATCTTAACCTGCAAAAGAGATTATAATTTAATAACATGGGATAAATCATAGTAGTGAAATGTAATCCCAATAATCATAAATTAAAACATGAAACTTTGTGGCATACACACATAATCAAAGAGAATCATTTATTATTAGTCAAGACTCATTCCCAAGACTATCTTAGTGGACAAAGTCCCTTTCTGAACTGAGTTCACTCCTCGTTTCAGTCCTGTTTCACGGAACCGGTATAACCTACCATTCCAGCCATGTATATCTCATGAGATATAAAATCTTTACCCAATGCATTGGAGGGAGATATATGTCCCACCCATCTCATAATGATACCATTCTTATGTGTACCACAAAATCATAAACCATACATCATAGCATAACCCATGTAATAAAAATGGGAATCTTAAACATCATGACATCATAAAACAATTCATATAAGATAAAGGAATTCATAAAAATAATTCCATCACAACATAATCAAATCAATGTAATAATAGGGATAAAAACAGAACCCTTTATTATCTTAGATGGAAAATAATTTTGATAAAACACTTGAAATCCATTCTTGAGGAAAATATCATTTCTACTTAAAAAACACCTTTACTTTATTAATATGTAATACAATTCTAAAATAAAAGAAGTTGATGAAAAATAAACTTGAAAACTTGTAAAGGAAGCTTCTTGGAAATAATGTTTTAAAAATCCATTCATGCCGCATAAGTTAAAAAAACATTCTTCTCGTACTTTTGTCGGAAAAGTAAAAAAGTACCTCGTACGAAAAATGACAAAAGATTCCTTTCATATCTTTTACTAAAAACTAACCGAAGGGTAAAATTGGATATAAACTATTTTAGAATGATTTAAATATTACATATTGAGGAAACATGTATATGGATAATCAAATTCACCCCAGTAAATGCCAAAGTAGAAACAATCTCGGATAAAAATAAGATTGTGACATTTCCCTTACCTTAGGTCTAATTTTCCTTGTAAGTGTCCGAACCTCCTATATAATTATTTAAATAATGTTATTGACTTATTAAAGAATCATAATTATTGTTATGATATCATATATGGTCATATTCTTAGCTTCTTGGTAGTAATATTTCATTGCTACTTGTTATTCGGGTGTTTATAACTTTTTGTTCTTATGCGTGTTTTGTCGAATAAATTCTTATTCTTCTCTTTAGTTTATAGATATATCATTTCCAGAATGGTATTAATGTACTATATATCATATTTATTCATTAAATTTATTTATATAATCATTATGCAATGAAGATCATGTAGAACGAATCACATCACATCGTGGAGACGATATTTCGTACGTACGCACGAGCGATGATATCGTTCCCATGATCGTGGAATTGTATTTGAGTGTATGTATACTATTTTAGAATCAATATCAATTTACAATAATCATATATAGTAATTATTTACATCATTATACACATCCAAGTAAGGTGGTGGGGGAAAATAGATTACACCACGGCGTGGAGACGGTATTCCGTACGTACGCACGCGCGGTGATTTCATTTTCCGTAGGATGGATAGATGGTGAAATAGGGTTGTTTCATAATTATAATAACATATCAGTATATGAGTGATACTGATGTTATTACTTCATAATGAAACAACTAAAGAAGAATAAGTGGAAGAAGAAATAAAGATGAAAGAATTGGTAACGAACATTACCTCTTCTTTGAAGTGCTTCTTTGAGACCTTCTTTTAGGGCACTAAAATTGGTCATTGAAGAAAACGAGGACCTCTAGGATGTTTCTAGGGAAGTGTATAGAAGAAATTGGAAGGGGTTGGCCGAGATTGAAGGCTGAAAGTGGTGTGAGGAAGAGAGGGAGGAGGTTCCCTTTTATAAGGGAGGAGAGGGGGACCTTTGGAATAACTAAAAATATTATTTTATTATAAATCCAAATTCGGTTTCAAATAGCTCCAAATTGATATATTTCGAAGATAAGGTGGGTATGGGTCGAAATACTCTCATAAAATATAATTTAGACAAGTTTAGATTCTTATTTTAACCTTATCATTTAGATTTAACATTAAATTAAATAATTTTACTTTTACCGTGTCTTCTTGTGTTCTTATACTATAAGGTTAACAAACTTACTATAAGAAGCCAAAAGAACCCCAAGTTGTTTATTATTAATATATATAACCATATCTAAGTCATTTGGCTGAACCTTAGATTTTTAGGAATAAAATAACAATTACTAATATAATATTTGTTTTAAAAACTATTTTATGTCAATTTTGACACTATTTAGTAATTGATTTTTGTGAAAATAATAACAGAATGATTAGTTATAAAAAAGTAAATTAAATCAATACTAACATGTCATATTAACCTATAAAATTAGTTTAATTCAAAAAAAGTCTCAAATTACATTTATATGGGTATTTATAACATCAATTATGTCAATATTTCATTAATAAGATAATTACTGCATCATCGTTGTGTCATAAATAAATTATATTATTTAATGTCTAAAAATTACAAATAAAATACCATTATGTAGGAAATATATTTATCTTTCTAATGAATATTCATAGTCGAATTTATCTTATGTGTAACCCTATATTAAAAATGATTTACTTATTAAACTTTGATTTTAACTATTTTAACCCTTCTTTAAATAAATTAATAATAAATGTCCTAATCTAATCCAAGTGGACCTAAATGGTCATATTTTATTCCTAAGGTTTTTTTTGTTCGAATTACACTTGTCCAATAGAATTAGGACATGTGTTAGGGTAATAATAATATCATTTTTACCCTTAATTACCCTATTTACTTTTAACCGTGGTAAAAAAAGTAAAAAGTTACTATTCACCAAAAATTATTTTCATCTCATTGAACCACATTTTAGTCCTTGATATTAACCGTGTGTCTCGGATTTTCGAAATTCCACTCACAGAAGCAGTAAAATTATGTTTTATGAAAAATTCAGTTTTTTTAACTACCACTTAGTGGTTTCACTATTCATCAAAAATTGAAAGTTTTCAGAAAAATACAAAAATTTCACCCTATGCTAATTTCTATATTCCCAATCCAAAAATTAAGTCCATTTTGAAAAATAAAATTTATAAAATTTCAAAAAGTGGTTATTACTATTCATAACAGATAGTTTTAATAATATTTTATTAGTATATCATTGTTTAGTGAAACTCGGTATTGCGTATGACGCAAGCTATCGAGGAAGGTTGGGATTTCGTGTAAAGCAAGCCAAGCAAGTGTTGTGTGTAGAAAAAGATTCCTTTGATGATTTATATAACATAAAAGTACCGGGTGTTACAAGGGTGGTTGATTTCTCTGGTGTGCATTCGCTGGTTTCACGGGAACCTCCAGGAGAGCACATGGGAGCGAGAGGCTAAGATGCATGCTCAGTACCCCCATTTGTTCCCTTAGTATGTGTTGTAGCTTACGGGGACGCAAATCCCGGAGGTGGGGGGAATGTAAAGACCTGAAAATCTGGTGGAATTTTTTTTCTTAAATACATGGGAATTTTACGAGTCTGCAATTTCTAAAGGCACCTTATTCTGAGGCCCGGTGTTACTGGAATCAATTTCAAAAGTTTTTTTCGGGTAAGTTTAGTGAACATTCATGAAAGATTTTATATCCTTTGAACTGATACTCGGAATTGAAATATGAAGACACCGATGAACTCACAGCACCGGTAATCGCTTAAGGAGACCTTTACTGCAGTTGCATTTTATCAAGGATGGAAGTTAATTTTTGGGGATTCTTAATAAATTACATAAAAGTTATGTGTGTCATAATTTTATTTGGGTGGTGGTTATTTTCCCCAAAGGAGAGTTGGAGGTGGGGCCCATCCCCACATAACCTCCCATCGGAGGATATTTTGTGGTGGGGCCCACATGAGTTCAAACATCTCAACTCCCCTTGAAACCCCCCTTTAACTCTTTAACTCCCCTTGAATTTATTAAAGCCAACACTCTTCATTTAATTTTTGTGAACTCTCCACCTCCCTCCCCCGTAATTGTGCCAACACAATTAATTAATGTCTTCATTAAATTAATTTGAGTGTTTGAATTCATTTAAAATGCATGGAAACATTAAAATATTAGGGAGCCTATTATTTTACTTTGGCTTGGTGATTATTCTGTGGGGAGCTTGGCAGCACTCTTGGAAGGATGACCCTTTTCCAACAAGGAATGTGAAGAACAGGAAGAACACCCATTCTCGCCAGTGAAGAATGCACCGCCAATGATGAAAAATGAGGATGATGCTTGAGCCTGGAATCGACGGCGTGTGACGGGCGCAACCTTCGATAAAGTCTTCGAATTCTTTTTCCGTGCTTTCGAAAACGTACTACGAATCAAGGTAGGGGGATTTGAATAATTTTAAATGAATAAAATTATACCCTCGTTCTTTGATGAATGCCTTGGTTCATCATTGGACAAATGATATCATCTAATACGGAGGGCACGAGCCGAACCAACACGGCCCAACGTCCCTCCATTGGTTATTGTTGATTGACGTTGGAGGCAAAGTTGAAAGGGCGCAATGTCATCGCACCGCACCGGAGAAGAACCACAAGACGAAGGAGGCAGAGGTGTCGGCGACATGAGGCAGCGGCCGAGCACCGACTGCATGGAGGGAGACCAGCGACCGCTCGGGCCCCTCGGACTGCGGGACAACCGGCCGGCCGATCCGGCCAGTCCGTGAGCAGGAGTCGCGGCGCACGAAGGCACCGTGTGGAGGGAGGCTGTGAGCTGCATCCATGGTAAACTCAGTTAGAGAAGAACCGGGTGGCCTCATGCTGGCCGGTATGGAAGAACCGGCCTGCTACGGTTGGCCGGGATGGAAGACAACAGAGCTTGCTGGTGCCGCGGGGCGGAGAAGACCGCGGCCCGCAACAGCGGGCCGCTCTGCTGGGAAAACCGGTCGGCCACCTTCCAGCCAGGCTGAAGAACCATGGTGCCGCATGGGAAGAACCATGGATCACTTCGTGGGCCACGTGCTTTGGGTTGAACCGGCCGGCTACAACCGACCATGTAGAGGAGGAGGCGGCGCCACCGGGCGAACCGAACCGGCCCGCAGCGCGGGCCGGGTCTGCCGATGGGCCGCTCCCCACCGGGCCTGGCCGACCCCCCAACCGGGTCGGACCCACCAGGCTGGGTCCGTGGGTTGGCCGCACTCCACCAGGCCGGGCCGACCCCCAGTCGGGTCAGACCCACCGAACCGGGTCGGGCTGACCCGCAAGCCCACTGGGCTTGATGGGCCGGGCCCAACTTCGCTTAAATAAAAATATCTCCTAGATCGCGCATCCGATCGACGCGCCGTCTACGGAACTGGGACCCTCTAAATGAGGCAGTACTTTTGGGATACTATAAGTGAGTTTTGGAAAAATTTGGAAAATAGACAGGTTTGGATTGAGTGTAAATCCAACCGGTCCCCTAGAACAGAAATGCCAATAACTCTCAGACCAGACGTCTGATTGATGCGCTGTCTGTCGCATTGAGTTCTTTATGATAAGACAAAACTACGAGATACATTAACTCCGGACTCCATGATAGTTGATTTATTGACACTTGGCTCATGGAGCGAACCCTCCCAGATTCGAGCGTGCTGTGTGCGGGAACCCTAGTACTGACTGCGACGACTTCTGAACCGGAATCCTACGTAGGTTCAACAATGATGACTATTGAACCGGAATCCTCCGTGGGTTTGACAGGGACAACTTCTGAACCGGAACCATACACAGGTTCGATAGCAATGACTACTAAACCAGAATCCTCCATGGGTTCGATAACGATGATTACTGAACCAGAATCCTCCGTGTGTTCAAAAGCAATGACTACTGAACCAGAATCCTCCGTGGGTTCGACTACGATGACTACTGAACCGGAATCCTCCAAGGGTTTGACAACGATGAATACTGTACCAGGATCCTTTGTAGGTTTGACAGTTCTAACTTCTGTTCCTATATCTTGTGTGGGTCTGATAGAATAGCCAGTCCTATATCTTGTGTGGGTCCTATAGCTTAGTTGGTCCTGTATCCTGTGTGGGTCTGACAACATAGATAAATCTGTGACTATATCTGATCATCTTTATCACTCTAGAATAGCTGGTCCTGTATCCTGTGTGGGTCCGACAGCTTTGCAAGTCCTTTATCCTATATGGGTCTAACAACTTAGATGAATCAGTGACTACATCTGATCATCTCTATCACTCTACAAAAGACGTATACCTGTGTGAGTTGAGTCTTGCCTATTCAATCATTATCATCGATGTGATTGAATTTAATTCCTTTGTGGACTGGGTTGTGCTTGGACTTGAGAATTGGAGTCATACTGTGATTCATAACATTGGTATATGTATGGGCATATACCTAAGTAGGGTTGGTTGATACTTCGTGTTTGTATCTTTCTTCTATGATTATCCTTCGTGGATTATAGGATATGTTCGGGGGTCTCAGGGTCCCCTACTGAGTATTGTTATACTCACCCCTGCACGGGCTTCGCCCGCACATAGTTGTGTTGGTTGCAGAGGACAGACAGCACAGATCGAGGTAGAGAGTTGTAGAGATGGACGGTACCCAGAGGTGGACCACTTAGTCAGACGTTCACGGAGTGGACATATGGACATGGGGTGATGAGGAGGCCATATGTACCCACCCTTCAGGTGGGATTCCCGAAGAATGACTTAGTATTTACTGTTTTACTTTCTGTAGTTATACTAGCTTTATAGTTGTTTTACTTTGCTGTTGGGCTTGTATTTCCAGCCCCTTTCCTTTCAGCACTTTCGTCTATACACAGTTTATTCAGTGTTTACTTCCAGTTGTGTACTATGCTGCTTGTGTTCAGGCTGTGTGCGTGTTACAGGTTAAAAGGAAATGCCTTCCCCTTTTATCAGGATTATACCTTTGGTGCTAGTTGCCAGCCCTTGGCCTATGGAAGGCGGGCTTAGGGTAGTCACGACACGGGCCCTGAGGATAGGTTGTGACACATATTCCCTACTAGCCTACAACATGGTAGATGCAATGTAATACAATCCCATTAAGGGATTAGATGACTGAAGGTGGTATTCTAGTCACCCCTTCCCATATTCTCTATGGTACACTATGAATACAACCATAATAATTCTCCATCCAAGACACTACCCCCACATTGGAAACCACATGGACAACCACCACCATTGTGTTATGATGCTATATCATTCTTGAAAACCTTCCATATCTACCTCACAATTAATCTCTTTTAACATAATTACATTCCCATGTTGACTCTATTTTCATTGAGCCACCATGATCTTATTACCTCCCTTCATGAAGAGCCTCCGCAACCCAGTTAGCTCCCTTCGCACTAAAAAACCATGCCAACCTGCACTACTATTTTCAACTAACATTTAGCTTATTGGTCTCTATTAATTTGTTAAAAAAGATAAGAGAGATAGGGGAGTTGGAAAGAGAGATATAGAGAGGGATTGGGGGGGGATACAATCCTTCATTCAACATTGATTCTCTATCAAATCAATGAGCACACAATTAATGAAGTTTGGTTTAAATTAATTCTCCTTAAAAATTCCTTGGCATGAGAATCAAGATTGAAGGATTCAAGGACGAGGATCCGATAAATAATAGTGGGGTTTGTAAGAAATTAACACAAGAATCACCCTAGTTTAATAAAGAATGGAAGTAAAATTCATAAATTAAATATAAAATTAATTAATAATTGACAAATGTTAACAAAAAAATCCCTATCTCACATTTGGATTATTTTTTTGACAACAATCACCTCCACACTTAAAGACAATGGTGTTTGTGATGGTCATTTTTTAAATTTCATGAAATCTATAGATTCTCTAAAATAGTTTATAAATTCCACCTCATTATTTTTTTCTAAAATTATATTATCTTATATTAGTAACTATAAAATTTTGAGGAAAATAGATTTAAATAGTTGAAACTCTAGGTTTCATGGTATCCAATTAAAATTCTCATCGATAAGACTGGTCTGTGGAACTTTTGAAGATAACTCAAATTATAGTGCTTTAAGGGTAAATCTCCCATATCAGATGAAACTCCACCCTTATATTTCTCATATGAGACACCTTTTTGTATTAAAATAACCATTCCATTAAATTCATGTTTGTTTGGGGATAAAAATAATAAATTATACTTAATGTATTATTATTGAGGTTCTAAAATTCCCACAACTACATGTTGTCTTAGAATGATGGAAATCACCACAACCTGAGATCAATAGAACCATTAATTTTTATGAGGTATTATTATATTTTAAAGTAATTATTTTACCCCTAGAGTGGTATTGGAACTCAAGAACTAAAAATCAAGCTGAATTATAAATGAAAAAATATAGGGTTACTATTTTAAAGCTTAGAACATATAATATAATATGATAGAGATTCTAAGAATATAATCATATAGAATTCTATTCATTATCATAATCAACTTCTGTGACTTAAAAAAATTTCATGGAAATATTTTGTGCCACATGACATATTTAATAATTCTATCTTGAATTGTTTCATTTTTCTCAATACCTTATCCATGTATATACCATAACTTTATTTAAACAACCCCCATGATCTATTTATTAAAGCCATGTTACCTAGAATATGGGTTGTTAATTTAATCCATCCTTAAAAAAATCATGTAACATAATATTAACTAACTGTAAGACTTAATACCAATTTCCATATGTTATCAACATATTTTAATTGTAAAACTATGGTTCCCCCACTAATCTCTTGTAGACACAAGGATAACATTTATTATTAATAAAATAAATCTCTCTAATTACTTCGTCAAAATTAATATTAAATGATCACGATTCTTACTTAAATCCAAAAAATGGATTTCTATAATTTGCATAACTTATTATAATTGTTTGGGTTCATGAACCCTTATGGTTGTTCCATATATACATCTTCCACAAGATTTAAATTTATAAGGATGATCTTGACATCCATTTTCTTAATTACATAGTCATAATATATTCTTATGTAAATTACAATTCTAATATATTTTATCATGTTGGTTGGATAAATTGTTTTGTGATTTATTATGTATAGATACCATTAGAAACCTTAAGTAACCTATAATTTTTTGAAAATGATTTTTTTTTATTTTCAGAATAAACCACTTTTAAGGGGTTAGTGGGAACCCACATTCCTTTCACACAGAATAAAAAAACCAAAAACCCATTACATCAAAACCCCATCAACTCGCTTTCAAATTTCAAACATTCAAAACTCAAACATTCAAAATTCAAATCGAAAAGCATCATTTTCACATGTTGTGGATTAGGTTCCTCGAGTATAGTGCATCCGTTGACGTCGTTGCCTCGGTCCAATCACCTGACCTCCATCACCACTATCACTGAAACCCACCAATACCGTTAATAATAGAGTCTACACCCACACAAAAAAACTCCGGTGAAACTAAACCCTTCATCGAGCCATGCCCACGACATCGACCCGTCGCTCGTTATCATCATCACCTTCATCTTGATGAGAACACCAGACGTCCCCAGCCGAAGACCATCATCAACATTATCACACCATCATTGCTCATAACACCATAATGAAAAAGAAACATCGAACAATAGACCCTGAAATTTACTATCCTTATCTATTTTTTATTGAATACCCCTAATGCCTTTAAATCAATTGGATAAAACATCATAAATATATAACCAAATTTTGGTATGTGGAATATATTTTTGAATTCATATGGACTTTATCTTCTTATCAAGTTTTCATTTACTAATTCCTTATAGGATTGATTTTTATTTTCAAATAATATATCACCTAACTTGGGGAATATAAAAATAACTTTTTTGATATAGAATTCCAATATAGTATATGTCTGTAGAAAAACTCCTCTCATTAAATATCATGGATTTTAATTATTTAATGACAACTCTTGTCTATATAGAGCCTTAAATTTATTATAGTCTACATTCCTCCCACTATCTCAAAACATAAGTGCTTACCTATTATAGAAATTTAGTGAATAAATTGACTAATACCTTTGTATATTAGGGATTTTTATATAGTTTGTATCTTTTAGTATAATGAATTGAGTCATACTTAATAGTTTTATTATTGTATGTTTATTAACTTTAACAGTTTTTTATAAAATACCATGAAGCTTTGATATAACATATTTCTTTCATATTAAAACTTTTATAAAATCCATTAGTCAATATAATTGGAATATGGTTAAGTTTTAATTATAATATTTTTGAAACATGAATTGAAAGGAAATATGGAATATTTTCAATACTTATAAGACTCATCATTGATACTTATTTTACTACCATATTCACTATGATGTGTATTAGGTAATGTGAGTTTAGGAATAACCCCAACATATAATTAAACAATCAAAGGATTATTGGTTAAGATATTCTTTTAATAACCTATCTAGAGGATCTTATATCTTTTACCAAGTATATTTATTACTTCTAATTTACATTCTTCACATTTATTAAAGGAATACCATGATGTATATGAATTTCTACTAGATTCTCTTTAAAACAGTTCACACACATCTAATTGAACTAACTCTAGAATATTTTTAGATTAATAAACTTTAACATTTGAATGCATTTTTTTATTTAAAATTAATATTTAACTATAGTAAAATATGTAATAATTTTATCTATAGTGAGTAAAAATATCATTCCTAGTATAGTCATGAAAATTACTATTATTTTTACATAATAAAGAATTATCTAGACACAACTGGGTATTTTTTTGAATATAAAATTTTAATATTCATCATTATTCACTGATATTGGACATGTATGATTTAAGTATAATTAAACTATTAATTATGTATGATATAACGTAATAAATTCAAATTCATACATAAAAAAGTTTCTTAATATGTGTATAATTGGAAATTGAGATAAATGTTTTGGTAACACTTCATAAAAAGATAATTAAGTAAAAATGCATCTATTTAGAAATGTGAAGTTGCAGTATTCTCTTAAAAGATTTTAAGTCACCCTCCACCATCTATGTTGAAAATTTACCTTAACTTTCATAATCTATATCAACAAACTTAGTTTCTATATTTGAATAAAAATATGTGAGTTATATATTATATATAGTACCCAATTAGTCAAAAATAAATGTTACTTGAAATGATGAGAATAATTAAAGTAAAATATTCTTATTAATTATTCTTTAATTCACTAGAGATCCTCTTCTAGTGACCCTTCTTTCTATATGCGATGTAGATAACCTCATATTAACTGAACTCAATTCGAATCTTTTTCATCTTAGATTGATGTTGTGAAATAAATAGACTCTAAACTTTTCATAGTTTTTAGACCATCTCATTGACTTATTTCATCACAAGGGGTAAGGATCCATGTTCCAACCATTACCTTTCAGCCAGTGAAACACATTATAAAGATTAATGAATGTATTATCTATATTATTAATTCTATACTTATTAATGAATATGGAATATACAGATATTATGGATGATAATATGAGATTAATGGATAATTCATAATCTACATGGAATCAAATTTTTTCTAATTGATCAATATAATTCAACATGTTTTAGGAAATATCACTACATAGGTACCCATCTTCTAGTTTACACTTATATTTTATTGTGAAAATCACATTTATCTTTATCCTCTCGTTATACTTTTCAAGTTCTAGGAGATAATGTTTCATGATTTATGAATTCATTCATTTATAATGCATCTTCATCTCTCTATATATAGAAGATAACAAGATTCAACAACAATTTTAAGCATCGTCCATGTATCACATGTAGGAATTTTTTACCCTTTCTTACACATCAAGGTGGCCAATCATGAATAGGGGATTCCAGAATATAATCTGATTTTTCATATTGTACTGTAGTGTAAAAGAAACTATTCCAATCTTATAAATTTTTGTTAGTACAAATATTTTATTTATCCGAGAATTATTTCAGTGTTTTTGTGAATTTTAATTCCATTTTCTACAATAAATAAAAGAAAATTTTATTACTTTATCTTGATTACTTTTTGTGACATAATAATTCAATTTTATTAGTCTCCTACTATTTTATCAAATACCAATAACCCTCACACTGGATTTAGAATATCCCATTGCTTGTATATGTTTTTTTGTAAAGGATCCATATTCAATTTTCGATAATAAAATCAATGCCTGATAAATTATTTAAAGGTATTTAGGAATTATTTTCTTTCCAAATACATTAAATTATAGTTCACTTAATTTTTTATTGAACTCCCCAGTCATAAAAGTCTATACTCATATTTTTTTAAATCTTGCCTCTATGTTACACAAAGTCTTGATAAGAAATTCAACCCTAGATTCACACTTGGTTAGATCTACCTAATAGTTTTGTTATAACTTCCAAATTATTGAAAGCACCCGGATGAGGTATAGATAAGTACTTTGAATTATGGTTGTAATATTTTTCAAGTGATGGAAGTAATTTTCTAATATAATATTTTATTTGAGGATTTTATTTTACTAATGAATAAATATTTTTTTATTATTCACATGGATATTTAAATTATATAGATTTTATATAATTAATAAACCATTTCAAATAAAAAAATAATGCATATTGTTTTTTGATTTTATCGGAAAATGATTGTTATTTACCTTATTTTATCTCCAGTCATTGAAATAAACCGTGCATTACATAAATAAAAAATTAACTATGCATAGAAAAATAAAATTAATATATGATATGATCATGATATTTTATCCACTTGTTGTCTTATCAAGTAAAGATAAACCGACCTATGACCCCATGGGAAATAATTCCTCGAGATGATATCTGGCTTGAGTTTCATCATTCATCCATTAATCTATGTATATTATTGGTTGGTTTTACCTCACCTTAGGTCCTGAAATATATCCAATCATCTAGAGCTCTATACTCTACAATGGTTTATTCACTCATCAGTGAGGTTTTATTAGAAGTTTATGGATATATAAAATAATCCTTAGACATACGAGCTTTTACATAATAAAGGAGGAAGGGATGATACAAAGATCATCATATTTAATTTAATAATAAATCATCACATAAAACTATAAAATAATAACAAATTAAATTAACTATAAGCTTAAAAAGGCTGATAAATTTCATTATTAATCATAAAATGTAAATATTACACATTTAAACATAAAAAAATTCATTTCAATTCATTATTATTCATAAAAATTTAGTTAAATTAATGAATAAATCTATTAATTAACTAATGAATTATTTATCTTAATATTATATCCAAACTATATTATAGAAACAATAATATTCCCATATAATATTATTTTAAACAAATAAAATAAATTTAAATGGAATTTTCAAATTAATAAATAAAAAAATATATACAAACTTGGCCATACAAAATTTACATTTCTGCATCAAATTAAAGTCATTACTGGAATTAAATATATAAATTAAATGTACTCTAGAGGCAACATGGATCATAAATTTTGCTTAAATGGCCTATATCATCACTGAATATTTCATATGTCTCATATTGTGTATGGTTCTGGTCATGTACTATGAACTTACATGTCAATTATTCCTACATGAAATGTCATGATATACCCAATATCTTGTTCCACGGGTCAAGCCAGATGATCTATGTGGCATTTATAACCATATGAAATGCCATAAATGTGCAATATATCATGTTATTGCTTAATTTAATTAGATAATAATTTTAGGCATTTATATCCACCTGACATTCTAAAAATTAATTAGTGTGTTTCTGGTGTTGAATGAAACCTATCAAATTTTGTGTACAAAAAAATAAATTCCATGAAGTTCATGTCTCTATATAATAATCTATATATTTACCCATATGACATGCCTCTCTCGATGTATAAATTTCTTGGTTTAGCCCATGTTACATGATGTGGATAACTATTTACACTATGTGTGATATATCTCTATCCACCCAAACACCATAAGTCCTAGAATGTGTCTCGCATGGGTTTTCACATGATTCTTAGCATGTAAAGCTAGATACATGTTGTGTAATTCACTTATGAACACATTTCTTGGATGGAATTCAATACACAATGTGTAATGATTCATCTAGTTGATCACATGAAAAGGAATGATTTACGTAGGGGAAAAACTATGTGGGGTTATATGGTGTGCATGCACAATACATATCATAATTCTTATTCAAACTACATGCCACACTTCTGGTTAGTACATGAAATGTAATGACACTACACACTGACCCACATGGCATGTCATGATTACTGAGGCATACATCTTTTATTGTTGAAAAATGGTACATAACATATAATTCACTGTTGAACGTCATGTATTTGTGTCATGCAGCTAGTATCCTTGGCACCTCAAGATGTCATCTTAATGTGTTATTCATGTGTTCTTGGATTATTTCAGGTCATATTAATTCATAAGAACACATTATCTTGACTTTTTGGATAAGTAATGAAAAACTAAAAAAGAAAACTAATAAAAAACCACAATAAATTAATCAAACACGTATTAAATAATAATAAATTATAATGTAACCTTTCTAATACTACTATATTGTTCCCAGATACAACAAAGGCAGTGGGTTAGTGCCCGATTTTGATTTTTCATCAGTTTCAATGTGTAATAAAAGAAGAAATTCATGATGGAAACCCCATAACCTCTTAAAGAGAATATTTCAAATTTAATTTATAAATAATTTAAAATAAAAATCACCTCAAACATAATAATTATTCTTTATTAATTTTGAAACCCATATTGCTTTTTCATTATTGTGTTGTATAATACAAGTGATAATTCCACTAGTTTTATCCATATTTACCCCATGAATCTTTGAATAATATTGTTGGATTTTCATATTCTAGCATGAAGGAACATAGTACTTAATGTTTTTTAATTTATCTCTTGTTCTTGAGAGGGTAGGAGGAGGAAATTATCTCTAGGGATTTAAAGAACATCTTGAGAGGTTTTTTACTATGCATAACTTCTCTTTACCTCTAAAAACATATAAAATTACATTGTATAATTATGGTTGATATTAGATAATTACAATATGATTCTTTGTTGAATATTAATTATAAGTTATTTACCAAGTATAATAAGGATAATAATAATACAATTATATCTCTTGATAAGAACATATTTAAATATCATTTGTTAAATATGTATATCATTATTTGTTTAAATTAAATTAAAAAAATATATCATTTTCTATAGTTCCTTAACTTATCCAATGAATCATACTTGAAATTTATCAAACATTTAATAATAAAATATTTATTCAAATAAATATTGTTCTATAAAAAAATAAATACATAATCACTAAATCTATGAATAAATATTTATTTAATATTCAGGTAACTAAATAAATATTTATAGTAACCTTTTCACAAAAATAGTGAATAAATAAATATCTTTTATGACCCTATGAATAATAAATAAGAGATAAAATTAAACTTTCATATTATAAACTCTAATATCATATGATTGAATTTATAATATTAAAATAACTTGAATCATAATTATTCCACAAGTTGAGAATAAAATTTATTCATAATATTTAAACTCAATATAATTTTATGAGATTTTGTTTACACTTAGTGTGTGACAATATTGGCCTCTTTATTAATTCCATTAGGTAAACTTACCTAATCTTCATTATCAAAATATAGAAACATATCATGTCACCCATAGACAATAAATATAATTACATAAAGAAAAAATCTTCTTATAAATGGTATTTTGTACTATAATCTCTTTTTATTAATATCTCATTAACTAGGATGCATAATTTTTTCACCACCACATATGCTTGATTTATCTTTCCTTGAATTTCTAAAATGAACTCCTCGATTAATTACCATGGCCCCATATTTAATTAGAGAGTTTCTTTTAAATAAAATAACTAGATTTATCTTCTTTTATTAAATAAAAAGGTAAAAATACTTTCATGACTTATTTAATTAACATCATATCACTTTTGATCCACTCGATGTATGTTATCTCACTATAAGTATATTTCATCACAGTATTTATGCATACATAAAATTATGAAATTCTTAATATATAATATAATAATATCAAGTCTAAGTACCAATTAACACCTCCATATATAGGATTATATAATTGCACATGAAATTATGGATTTATTATTGGTGGGACTCTCCTCACAACCTCCCTTTATTAGAGATTACAAATTGTGAACTTCAAGTGAAGAAGTGTCAATGTGTTATAAAACTCCATTAACCGATAGTGAAATATCACTTGTGTCCCATCAAACAGTTGTCATCCAGACTATACGATATATATTTAATAAATTTTTTATCACATTTATAGGTTCTCATTATACAAGGGAACTGTAATAACCATTCAATGATACAAATACTCTAATAACATTATCATGTTAATGTTATGCAGAAAAAATCATCATTTGATAAGATATTTATTAGTAGTACAATAATAAAAAGTATAAATAAAGTTGGTTCTATGGAACCAACTCCAAAAAGTGCATGGTTTATGCAGGGTGATTTTTAAGGTTTAGAATCATCCATAATATAGTTACATCTAGGACAAGATTAATGTGTATACTATATAGGTAATGCTATCTCACATGGGTGGACTAATGGGTAGTCATCTGGTATTTTTATTTATCCATGTATTTTTGAGATTAGGGAAATTGATATATCTTTGACCTAAGGTCTCCATCTTATATCCATAGTCAGAACAAAAATTCAAGTATGTACAAAATGTGTTTTAAGTACATTAGAATATAATTGAGTAATGAGGTTTATGAATTATTTTTGATATGATTTCATTTCATGTGAGAAAATATGATTTGAAGTTATGACATAAGGATGATCATGTCTACACTATCGTCCATACCATTTATTTAGTTCTGTAGAGTTAATAACATCTTGTATTGGTGAAATTTGGAGATCTATATTTAGTGGATGATATGAGAGGGATGTGTGATATCTTGTTATTTAATTTGATGTCTAGTCCCTATTTAATTACCAATTTATTAATTTTCATAGATTAGTGGTTCTCTCTATCTATCGGTTGTTAGGCCCCCCTTTGATCACCCACTTTGATTTCTTTATTACATTGAAAATTTAATTATGATGACTAGGCCCTTTTGATTACCCAATTTTTATATTCTTATTACGATTGCAATTTCCTGAGATATTTAATGATTGGATATTGTTAGGAAATGATAAAACAAATGGGATATATGATATTCTGAGGAGTTGTGGGATGTGTTGTTTATTTTATGGTGATCTTGTTTCATTATTGGAAGGAAGGTAGTGGATTATTAATAATTATACTATGGGTATGTGTATATTAATTTAGAGATATAGAAAAATGTGTTGTGATTTAACTATATGTCATGAAGGGTGATTCATTGTGACCTAACTATATATTTTGGCAGGTGATTTGTTGTGACCAAACTATTTTTTTCTTTTTTACATGTCAATGTGAGAAAAAGGTTACGAAATGAAATTTGATGATGATAACACTTATTCATTTCCTTTAGGGTTTCATGAAATATGATCCAATTTGAGATACTTTTAGATGGAATATAATAAATTTTCCATACACCTATAGGATCCTCATGATGATTGATTACACATAAATAAAGATACAAGTGAGAGTCTTAGATTTGGATGTAAGGTTGGAATATTTCTATAAATAATAACCTATGCCTAGGGTAGATATATATTGAATATTTTAACATACCCTATGAAGAAGTTATTTATATTGGGAATTTAATGCTGTGGGTTAAAACCATCATTATGTCCTTGTGAGGGATCAAATTAGTTGAAAATATATGTTCTATTTTAATTGGTGTATTTGAGCGAATGTTATCTGAATGAAAACTAGGATGTTTTTTAATTTTGAGCTAGTGAACTTGATTCCAAAATATTTCAATCTTAGTTTGTGTCACTGGTACAATTAATAGTTTTTTAAGATAGATGTAGACCATTTGGTATTATTAGGGATGACCATGACCTTATTCATTTTTTATTTTGGTAGTATAGGTCATCATTAGGATAAATGGTTAAGTAGAATGTGAATTAGTGTGTGATGTGATGATAAAAATTTTCCTTATCAATTTTGATGGCCTACTATGAAATCTATTCTAGGAGAGACATGATGTTGATGGGATAATGGTTCTTTTCAAACATTTTAATATATAAAGGTTTTATAATAGTTATTAGTGTAATGTTATTTTATAAATAGGATAAAAATGATATTGATGATAAGAAGGAAATTGTTGGTGTGGTTGATATGGAAGAATGATCAATGTTAAAATGAGTGGTAGATATATGAATCTAGTATAACAAAAATAAAATTTTATTGATTTAAATAATTTCTCTACTTGTTATATCTCATATTTGGAAGATTTAGTGGTGGTATATCATAATTAGATGACACTAAATGGCGAATATATGTCTGATAATGTTAGATATAGGGGGAAATAACTCCCTTGAAATAATAATGGTGATATTTATAAAAGTAAGTGACTGGGGTTTTGAACTAGATTATCCCTAATCGGTGATATGCCTATGTGATATGAGGTGGTACCATGAGTTTTTTCAATGAGTTTATCGATATGGAAAAGGATAAAATTATTATTAGTTTTCTAAATGTATAATATTATATAATATCTTGAGTGATAATCCATGGAACAAGTGGCCATTTCGATGAGGTAAAGAGGAATTGATGAAATGAATAATGATTTTTATGATTATTTTTTAGTCATTTTCTTACATAAATATAGGTAAGACAAAATGCACTACCAACTTTTATATCGATCTATCTTCATTATTACCATGGGAAATATATAAATTGTTTCTCTCAAGAAAAGATGAGAGTTTTTAGTGATTTTTTAATGATCAATGAAGATGATTTTGACCAATTATTATGATCTTATGAAATTTCAATTAGTGGTCAGTTTCACTGCTATAGAATAAACTTTTATCACTGCTAGAAATCACTATTATCAGTGATAAAAAAGAACTAATGTTCTAAGTGAATTTCAAATATATGATCATTTATTCGTAGTGAAAAAGTGCCGATAAAGGTCCCCTTCATCAGTGCTAAAAAATCACTAATAAAGAGGGACTTATATCAATACATATTTTTGTGCCGAAAAAGTGGAATTTTATTAGTGATATTTATTTTTAGAATTGATAAAATATTCTTTTATTTATACTATATCAAGCATTGATAAAATATCCTTTTATTAGTGCTAATTGTAGCACTAATAAAAGTTTTACTTCTTAAAGTTTCTATTAAATTTACAAAACACTATAGTAACATTAAAATAAAAAACAACAAAAATAATTTCAATAAAAAGTAATTTCAATAATTTTAATACATTTAAAAAAAATGTGAAATTTAATTTCAAATAAATTTAAATTATAAAAATTTTAATACATTATAATTAAATTTATACGTACAATTTATTATAAACATTAAATTTTAAAAATATTCAAAAACAACATGGTATCCCCATATTATACTCTCTTCAAGACCCCCTATCAAAAGATCCCAACCATGTAACCTATTTCTAAACACACCACACCAAATTAATAAAAGAATTGTGTACATGTAATAAAAAATAATTCATATATTAGTAATACTATTAAGAAATAATGGAACCTAAATATGATATAATAATGTTTTTACAAAAAGTAACTTTTAAACTAAAAACATTCAGTTTGAGTCATACTGGGAACACCGTGTAATGGATTCACTTGCATTTGATTTCTAAACAAAAAAATGATATATAGATCACTTTCATAATGTTTCAAGAAAATCTGAGTTTGTTTACTTGGTTTTGAGTATGTTATATGATTTTTGAACTAAAATTTATATTTTAAATAAAAACATTTACTTTAAGTCATATCAGTTGTGCCATGTATTCGATTGATGTGCGACTGATTCCTACACTTAAAAAATTACTTGTGGATCATTTTTTAAAGTATCAAGAAAACATGATTGCGTTTTTTTGTGAATGACACATGTTTTAAATTAAAATTTCACTGTTTAAATGAAAACATGCACTTTGAGTCATACTAGTTAGGAATTGTGTTAGATTAAGTTTTAGTTAATTCTAACATATAAAAAATAACATAATAATTTTTTTCCTAAAATATAAAGACAATTTTAGTTTTTTCTATGTTTTCAATGAGTGACACACATTTTGAATGAAAATACAGCTTCTAAACAAAAAACATACACTTTGAGTTATAATGAGCACACCATATGTTTCTTTGACATGTGGATAATTCCTATAAATAAAAAATTAATTATGAATCAATTTTCTAATGTATCAAGACAATATAATTGTGTTTTAATGTTTTTAAATTAGTGTCACGTGATTTAAACTCAAAAGTCACTTTTAAACTAAAAACATGAACTTTTAGTCATTATGGGAACCCATTATGTTAGATTAAGATGATATTTATTTCTAAACATCAAAATGAATTATTTATTATTATCCTAAATTATCATAACAATAAAAGTTTATTTAATTTTTTTCCAGTGAGAGTTACATATTTTGAACTAAAATGTCACTTTTAAAATGAAAATATACATTTTGTGTCATGCCAGGATTACAGTGTGTTAGGTTGTTTTTTAGTTTATTAATAAAAATAAAAAATTACTTGCAGATAATTTTACAAAATTATTAAGACAATAAGAGTGAATTTTATTGGTTTTGAGTATATGATGCCTGATTTTAACTAAAATGATTTTGAATCAAAACATGCAATTTCAATCATACCAAGAACCCCATTTTCTAGATTGATATGTGGTTAATTACTATAATTTAAAAAAAATTAATTTGGGATCATTTTAATAATTTATCAAGATATTCAAATAATATTTTCTTGGTTTTTAGTGAGTGATTGATGCTTTGAAATAAAATGTCACTTTTAAACTGAAATCATTCAATTTGAGTTATACCAAGAACACCATATGTTATATTTGTCACGACCCGTCCTCGGGGCCCGTGCCGTGACTACCCCAAGCCCGCCTTCCATAGGCCAGGGGCTGGCGACTAGCACCAAGGCGTAAATTCCCGGTAAACAGGGAAGGTATTGCCTTTATAAGTAACAACCACCACAGAGTCAGCAAGCAGAAAGTAACTACAAGTGCAGAAAAGTAAAGGGGGCCGGAAATACAAGCCCAACTGTAAAGTACAACTGAAAAGTAAAGTACAGCAACTGAAGAAAAGACGGCGGCCTCGTGTCGTCCACTGGCAATCCCACCTGAAGGGTGGGTACAGATAGCCTCCAGGCTCCTCGGGTCCCACGTCCGCTCCGAGCACGTCCCGCCCAGTGGTCCACCTCCCGGGTACCGTCCTGCTCCACGCCCCAACCGCGATCAGCGCTGTCCGTCGTCTGCAACCAACACCACGAAGTGCGGGCATAACCCATGCAGGGGTGAGTATAAGCTACTCAGTAAGGACCCCGAGACCCCCGAAGGTCTCCCGAAATCCACAAAGGATATAGCACAAAAGAAAGATGCAATCACGAAGTAACATCTGACTCGACTTAGGTATATGCCCATACATATACCTAAGTCCCCAATTCTAGCTCTGCTCACGAGCTCAAGAACAACTCAATCCACAAAGGAAAGCAAGACTCAAATCCACAAGGAGAGTAAATAGTAAATCCACAAAGGATAGTTCAACACAATCCACAAAGGAGAGTAACATAAGATTCAGCTCAACCAGGTATACTTTTTCAGATGACGTCAAAGATGATCACTGATCCATCTAAGTCGTCGGACCCACGAAGGATCGATAGGTACTAACCCCCGCAAAAGACCCACGTAGGATCGGGCTCACACAGAACCTGTAGGCAGCGGCTCAAACAGAACCGGTAGTAAGGACCCACATAGGATCGGGCTCACACAGAACCTGTAGCACTGATCCACGTGGGATCGCTGAGTGCAGTAGTCGACGCAGTCCACTGAGGATCTCTGCACGGTTGTCGCCGCAGTCCACGAAGGATCTCTGCTCTGCCGTCGTCGCAGTCCACGGAGGATCTCTGCTCTGCCGTCGTCGCAGTCCACGGAGGATCTCTGCTCTGCCGTCGTCGCAGTCCACGGAGGATCTCTGCTCTGCCGAAGTCACAGCCAGCGCTAGGGTTCCCGCACATAGCGAGCTCGTTTAGGAGGGTCCGCTCCACGAGCCGAGAGGCTGATACATCAACTGACACGTAGTCCGAAGTTGATGTATCCAAAAGTTTCGTATCGACAACAGGATCTCAACGCAACAGACGGCGCGTCAATCGAACGCCTGGTCTGAGAGTTATTGGCATTTTCGTCCCAGGGGCCCAGTTGGTTTTTAGGGCAAAACCAACCCGACCGTACTCCGCCTGTGTCCGATCCTCGAGCGGAGTATGCCAAAAGTTCCGTCTCACTTAGAGGAAACTACCACAGCTGACGGTACGTCGATCGGACGTCCGTAGCTCAAGTTATGAGCGTTTCCGCTCCGAGGGCCCGGTTGGTTTCGTGTACGAACCAACCCGGCCGAACCCAAAGTCTTCCGAAACCTTGAGTGTAATATACCTAAACGACCGTCTCAATCCAAGGATCGCGTAGCCGCTGACGGTTCGTCAATCGGAGGTCCCAGGCCCAAGATAGGGGCGAAAGACCGAAGAGGGCCCGAAACGGGGGTTCTGGGCCCGGGGCGACCCGGCCCGAACCCCCCCCCCCCGGGTCGGCCCGACCCGGCGAGGCTGGGTCCGGTCCGGCCTGGGCGCGGCCCGGCCGACCGGACCGGCCGGCTCGGCTTCGGCCGAGCGGCCGAAGGGGGCGCCGCGGGTTTGACCCGCGACTCAAGTGGAACGCGGCCCCGCGGGGGGCCGCCTGTCACGCGGACGCGGCCGGGCCGCCGCGTCCCTCCCCGGTTCCGCGCGGCCGCGGAACCGGCCGCCGCCGCCGCGGCTTCAGCCACGGCGGAATTTCTCCACGGCGGCGCGCCGGGCGCCGCCGCCTCCGGTCGCCGGCGACCCGCGCCGCCGCCGCCTTCCGCGTGCCGCCGGAGTTGCTCCGGTGGCCCGTTTCACCTCCCGTCTGTGCCGTTGCTCCTCCCGGGGGTCGATCTTCACTGCGGGTTCAACAGATCGCCCCTGTCGCGCGGTTCATCGTCGTCCTCCATATCCGCACAACAAAAGAGATCGGCGGAGGGTTGCCGGGTCTTGTTCGTTAGACCCGCACCCTCCGCGTTAGTCATAAACCACGGGAGGAAAAGAAAATAATCAACAACAATTTTAAATAATTTAAAATTGTCGGAGATCATGTTCTTTACTTTAAAAGTATAAACACGGGGAAAAAAAATATTTCAAATCAACCCTTACCTTTTCGTCGTCGTCGGACGAGAGGTCGTCGCGGAATCGCTCGTCGCGGAAGAAGGGGATCGACGCGTCGTCGCGGTATCCGGCGTCGCGTCGCCAATCTCCGGATCAAGAACAAACAGATTTAATTAATTAAATCCGTTGCCATGAAATTTAAAAAAAAGGGGAATTTAAACGATCCGATTCTCACCTTAGTTACCGAACGAGGATCGGCCGCGGAAGAAGAGGCATCGCCGAAGAACGTCGCGGGTAAAGCTCGTCGACGTCGCAGATCTCGGTGTGCGTCGTCGAATTCCGGTCGCCGGCGTTCTTCGCGTTCTTCGCGTTCTTCGCGTTCTTCGCGGGGAAGGTGGAGGCCCAGAGAATCTCGCACAACGAGTAATCCTCCAAAATAAAGAGTTGGTCTTATTTTATTATTTTGCCAACGAACGCAAACGCGTAAGTAACGACCCATTAAATTCGTTGAATTAATTCAACGAATGAAAAAGCCCATTTAATTCACGAAATAAACCGCCCAATTAAATGGTCTGTTAAGAATTAAAGAAAACGCGTCGGTTGACTTTTCAGTTACTTGACGGGTTTTCGCGGGTGCGTTACTTAGCGAAAGAAACGGCGGGGCTCGTGCGGGCCCCACCTCACAAATATCCTACCGAGGGGGTAGGATATTTCCGGATAGCATCCTATCCAGTTCAACACAGTTCAAGCCGTCTTTAAGTGGCTTCAAGTGGCTTCCAAGCAGCTTAAGTTAAATAAAATAAAGTTGTCGGACAAACTTTATTTTATTTCTGACTTAAATCCGCAAAATTTAAAAACCATGTCTGAGCAAACGCAACTCCGGAAGAGGCGTTTCTAAGAAAATACCGGCGCTGCGATTTCACCGGTGCCCTCAGAATTTGATTCCGGGCACCGGTTCAAAAGATAGAAAAACCCGCTCGTCCGTTCACTGAACGTACCCGAGCCAAACTTCGGAAATTGATTCCGGGCACACCGGGCCTCGGAATCAGGTGCCGTCTGAAGCTGCGCTCTTGTAAAATTCCAAAGAAAATTAAGAAAAAAATTTCCCTGAAATTTGCGGGTCTTTACATTACTCCCACCTCAGGGCTTTACGTCCCCGTAAAGATACATCAAAAACTAGGGGAACAAATGGGGGTACTGAGCACGCATTTGAGCCTCCCGCTCCCAAGTGCTCTCCTGGAGGTTCCCGTGCTGCCATCTGACGCGCACAAGAGGAATCGACCGCCCACGTAGGACCCGCTCCTGTCGATCCTCGATCTCCACTGGGACCTCCGCAAAAGTCGCCCCATCGTCCACGTCCAGCTCCCCAAAGTCGATGATGTGCGTCGGGTCGTGCACGTATCTCCTCAGCTGAGACACGTGGAAGACGTCGTGCACCCGGTGCAACTGAGGTGGTAGAGCCAGGTGATAATCCACCTCTCCTATCCTACTGAGGACCTGGAAAGGCCCGATGAAGCGTGGAGACAACTTGCCACCTCGGCCAAATCTCCGTAAACCACGTCGAGGTGAGACACGCAAAAAGACGTGGTCGCCATCCTCGAACTCCAGTGGCCTCCGCCTCCTGTCAGCATATGACTTTTGCCGGCTCTGAGCTGTCCTCATACTCTCCTGGATGATCTGGACCTTCTCTGTCGTGGCTCAGACCATCTCTGGTCCCACGAGTGCTGACTCCCCAGGGTCTGTCCAGCACAACGGTGATCTGCAGGGTCTGCCGTACAACGCCTCGTATGGTGCCATCCCGATGGTGGAGTGGTAGCTGTTGTTGTACGCGAACTCCACCAAGGGTAGGTGGTCCTCCCAGCTGCGACCAAAGTCGAGAACACATGCACGGAGCATGTCCTCGAGTGTCTGTATGGTCCTCTCCGTCTGACCATCCGACTGAGGGTGGAAGGCTGTGCTCAGATGGAGCCGCGTCCCGAACGCCTCCTGCAACCCCTTCCAAAGCCGGGAAGTGAAACGAGCATCTCGATCGGAGAAGATAGACGATGGCACACCGTGAAGTCGTACGATCTCCTGGACGTAAAGATGTCCCAAGCTCTCCACTGAGCCCTGCTCTCTGATGGGTAAGAAGTGTGCCGACTTGGTGAGTCGGTCGACAATCACCCAAATGGAGTCGTGACCTCTGGAAGTGCGTGGAAGTCCAGTCACGAAGTCCATAGATATGTCATCCCACTTCCACTCCGGGACCTCCAAGGGCTGTACCAAGCCTGCTGGTACCTGATGCTCTGCCTTCACCTGCTGGCAGATGAGGCATCGTGAAACGAACTCTGCCACAGCTTTCTTCATGCCCGGCCACCAGTGCTGTCGTCTGAGATCCTGGTACATCTTTGCCACTCCGGGATGCACCGCCAAGGGAGAAGTGTGAAACTCTCTCAACACCTCCTCTCGTAAAGCGACTGGTACGAAGGCACGTCCTCTGAAAAGGATGTCGTGCTCTGCTCCAAGGGAGAAACCATCAGGCGCCTGACCTGAGGATATCAGTGCACGCCGGGTCTCACAGTCAGCGTCCTCACGCTGAGCCTCTCTGACCCGCTGTAGAAGTGGAGGAGAGACTGTGAGAGACTGAAGAAAGGCTGCTCCGTCTCTATCCACGAAGGATATCTGTAAGGAGGCTAGCTGCTCCGTCGCCTCCTCAAGTAGCTGAATGCCCGTCCTCCTGCTGAGGGCATCGGCTACCACGTTCCCCTTCCCAGGAGTATAGACTATCTCAAAGTCATAGTCCTGGAGGAACTCAAGCCATATCCGTTGTCTCAGGTTCAGGTCCTTCTGAGAGAAGATATACCTGAGACTCTGGTGGTCAGAAAAGACTATGAAGCGCTCGCCCATCAGATAGTGCCGCCAAGTCTTCAGAGCGAAGACCACTGCTGCTAACTCCAGGTCATGAGTGGCGTAGTTCTGCTCATGCGGCCTCAACTGACGTGATCCGTAGGCGATCACGGCCCGCTCCTGCATCAGGACGCACCCGAGTCCAGTCCCCGATGCATCGCAGTAAACTACGTATCCAACTCCCTCCTCAGGCAACCTCAAGATAGGTGCGCTGGTCAATCTCTGTCTCAGCTCCTGGAAGCTCTGCTGACATCTGTCTAACCACACGAAGGGTTTCCCCTTCTTCGTCAACGCTGAGAGTGGTGCCGCAACTCTGGAGAAGTCTGGCACGAATCTCCGATAGTATCCGGCTAGGCCCAAGAAGCTCCGCACCTCCGTCACGCTCCTGGGTGGCTCCCAAGCTAGTACTGCCTCGATCTTCGCAGGATCCACTACAACTCCCGCCTCAGAGATGACGTGCCCCATGAAGTGGACCTCACGTAACCAGAACTGGCACTTTGAGAGCTTGCCATAAAGCTGGTGCTCTCGGAGCGTTTCTAGCACAACTCGCAGGTGGTAGGCATGCTCCTCCTCAGTCGTCGAGTATACCAAAATGTCGTCAATGAAGACCACGACAAATCGGTCGAGGTATGGCTGGAAGATCCTGTTCATGAGGCTCATGAACACTGCTGGAGCATTGGTTACGCCGAACGGCATAACCAAGAACTCATAATGGCCATACCGACACCTGAAGGCCGTCTTCTGCACGTCCTCGTCTCGAACTCTGAGCTGATGATAGCCTGACCGGAGGTCTATCTTCGAGAACCACCGCGCTCCCTTGAGCTGATCGAGGAGGTCATCAATCCGTGGCAGCGGATACTTGTTCCTCACTGTCACCTGGTTCAGGCGACGATAGTCGACACACAGTCGCAAGCTCCCATCCGCCTTCTTGGCGAACAAAATCGGAGAAGCCTAGGGTGAAACACTGGGTCGGATAAACCCCTTGCTCTGCAAGTCTTCCAACTGTACCCGCAGCTCTCGAAGCTCGGCGGGGGCCATCCGATATGCTGGAGTAGATATCGGGGCTGTCCTGGGGTACAAGTCGATGTAAAAGTCTACCTCTCTACGAGGAGGTAGCCCTGGAACGTCGTCGGGAAAGACGTCCACGTACTGGTCCACCACTGCAGGAAAAACTGGACTCCGCACGTCCACTGCTCCTAGGATGAGGCTAGCCAACTGATGAGAGATGGGCTGCACTCTCCTCCGCGGAAGTCCATCCTGTGCTGCAAAGGTTCCCTTCTCGCCGGTGAAGGTAAACTTGCTCCCGTCGGTGCGAACACATCGCACCTTGCGCCTAAAACAGTCGATCTGGGCATGAACCGTGGATAGCCAATCCATGCCCAAGATGACGTCGTAAGGCCTCGACGCCGCTACAAGGAGATCCCAGCCGAAGCTCTCGCCTCCTAGAGTAAGCTCACACTGCCGGCACCAGTGCGTAATCGTCGAGTCTTCTCCCGTAGGAGTCTCTAGCCGTAAGGATCGAGCCAACGGCTCAGTCGGAATCTCCGAGCTCCGAACAAGGGCAGAGGCTATGAAAGAGTGACTCGCTCCTGTGTCTATAAGTACTGCAGCAAGGGTGGAATAGACACAGATCGTACCTCGAATCATCTCTGGCAAGTCGGGGTCGTAGGCCTCCACTGCCTGGAGCTGGGCCTGTCCCTGCCCGCCAGCTCCCTGTGGTCGAGGTGGCCCTCCTGGTGGTGGTGGGGGTAGAGCCTGGAAGCGTCGCCCACCACCCGCTGCTCGGCCAGCTCCTCTGCCTCCTCCGCCTCCTCCCTGCGGACCGCCACGGTCGACCCTCTGCCTCTGCCTGGGTGGCCCCTCCACCGTCTGCTGCTCCTCTGATCGGCGAGTCGGGCAGTCACGAGCCATGTGACCCTGCCCGCCGCAGGAGTAGCACAGCCTGCCTCTCGGAAGGCTGGCACTCCGCTGTGTGCCCCGCACCGCTGAGCCGGTGTCCTGAGGCCGTCTGCGTGGGGGTCGGGTCTGCCTGGACCCGAGAGTCATCCGTCGGCTACCTGCTGCCGAAGACTCAGCTACCTGCCGCCCTGCGCTAGGTCTCGCCGCTGAAGAAGGCTCTGCCAGGAAGCTCTCGATCAGGAGGGCTCGCTCCAGCACTCCCGCCTGGGTCGGAATGCTGAGGGAGATCAGCGACACCCGAATCTCCTATCGCAAGCCCTGCTCGAAGGTCCGGGCCCGGAAGAAGGGGTCCTGTACCATGTCGGTCGAGTAGCGAGATAGGTCAGTGAACCTCGCCGCGTACTGAGCGACCGTCATGCTGCCCTGGCGCAGCTGGAGAAGCTCCTGGATGCGCACCGCTCGGAGGGTGGCCGGGACGAACTCAGAGCGGAAGAGACTCTCGAAGTCCGTCCAGAGCAAGGATGCCTCATCGTGAACCTGGAGCATCAAGCTCCACCATCATCCTGCTGCCGCCTGCAGGAGGCTCGCCGCGAGAATCGCCATGAGATCCGCTGGTGTCCTCACTAGCCTAAAGATCCGTACCACCGCCTCTAGCCAGTCCTCAGCGGCCTGGGGGTCCGCCTCACCGCGAAACCTGGGCGGTCGCTGGCTCTGAAACTCATGCAGTGCCCTGAGGCGACGTGCATCGTCAGCGTCTGGTACTGGAAGCATCGGTGGCTCGGCGGGTAAGGCTACCGCCGGTGCCACTGCTGGCAAAGGGCCCTGCACCGAGGCCTCGTCGCTCGGTGGGCTGCCGTCGCGCCCTACACTCGGAACCCTAGATGGCTGTCGTCGCGGGGCCATCCTGAAAAGGAGAACAAGAGCACCACAGTCAGAACAGTATACCTGGTGAGCTGGCACAAGTAGTCACAAGGAAAACTTGAGACTTTCATGAAGCAGATCAGTATACCCGGTGAGCTGACACAAGTAATCACAAAGAAACTTGGGACACACACGCAATCAATGTTTTCAAGCATTAAGTCGGAAATCAGGAGTCAGGGTCCTGGTGTACGGATACGTAGGCCGCCGCACCAACACTGGGCTCCCTGAACTGATAACCACACTCAATACACTAAACACTATTGCTTCATATAGAAAGAAAAGACGATCAGAGTTTGCGGTAGAACCGACCACCTCTGATACCAATTTGTCACGACCCGTCCTCGGGGCCCGTGCCGTGACTACCCCAAGCCCGCCTTCCATAGGCCAGGGGCTGGCGACTAGCACCAAGGCGTAAATTCCCGGTAAACAGGGAAGGCATTGCCTTTATAAGTAACAACCACCACAGAGTCAGCAAGCGGAAAGTAACTACAAGTGCAGAAAAGTAAAGGGGGCCGGAAATACAAGCCCAACTGTAAAGTACAACTGAAAAGTAAAGTACAACAACTGAAGAAAAGACGGCGGCCTCGTGTCGTCCACTGGCAATCCTACCTGAAGGGTGGGTACAGATAGCCTCCAGGCTCCTCGGGTCCCACGTCCGCTCCGAGCACGTCCCTCCCAGTGGTCCACCTCCCGGGTACCGTCCTGCTCCACGCCCCAACCGCGATCAGCGCTGTCCGTCGTCTGCAACCAACACCACGAAGTGCGGGCATAGCCCGTGAAAGGGTGAGTATAAGCTACTCAGTAAGGACCCCGAGACCCCCGAAGGTCTCCCGAAATCCACAAAGGATATAGCACAAAAGAAAGATGCAATCACGAAGTAACATCTGACTCGACTTAGGTATATGCCCATACATATACCTAAGTCCCCAATTCTAGCTCTGCTCACGAGCTCAAGAACAACTCAATCCACAAAGGAAAGCAAGACTCAAATCCACAAGGAGAGTAAATAGTAAATCCACAAAGGATAGTTCAACACAATCCACAAAGGAGAGTAACATAAGATTCAGCTCAACCAGGTATACTTTTTCAGATGACGTCAAAGATGATCACTGATCCATCTAAGTCATCGGACCCACGAAGGATCGATAGGTACTAACCCCCGCAAAAGACCCACGTAGGATCGGGCTCACACAGAACCTGTAGGCAGCGGCTCACACAGAACCGGTAGTAAGGACCCACCTAGGATCGGGCTCACACAGAACCTGTAGCACTGATCCACGTGGGATCGCTGAGTGCAGTAGTCGACGCAGTCCACTGAGGATCTCTGCACGGTCGTCGCTGCAGTCCACGAAGGATCTCTGCTCTGCCGTCGTCGCAGTCCACGGAGGATCTCTGCTCTGCCGTCGTCGCAGTCCACGGAGGATCTCTGCTCTGTCGTCGTCGCAGTCCACGGAGGATCTCTGCTCTGCCGAAGTCACAGCCAGCGCTAGGGTTCCCGCACATAGCGAGCTCGTTTAGGAGGGTCCGCTCCACGAGCCGAGAGGCTGATACATCAACTGACACGTAGTCCGAAGTTGATGTATCCAAAAGTTTCGTATCGACAACAGGATCTCAACGCAACAGACGGCGCGTCAATCAGACGCCTGGTCTGAGAGTTATTGGCATTTTCGTCCCAGGGGCCCGGTTGGTTTTTAGGAAAAAACCAACCCGAACGTACTCCGCCTGTGTCCGATCCTCGGGTGGATTATGCCAAAAGTTCCGTCTCACTTAGAGGAAACTACCACAGCTGACGGTACGTCGATCGGACGTCCGTAGCTCAAGTTATGAGCGTTTCCGCTCCGAGGGCCCGGTTGGTTTCGTGTACGAACCAACCCGGCCGAACCCAAAGTCTTCCGAAACCTTGAGTGTAATATACCGAAACGACCGTCTCGATCCAAGGATCGCGTAGCCGCTGACGGTTCGTCAATCGGAGGTCCCAGGCCCAAGATAGGGGCGAAAGACCGAAGAGGGCCCGAAACGGGGGTTCTGGGCCCGGGGCGACCCGGCCCGAACCCCCCCCCCCCCGGGTCGGCCCGAACCGGGTCGGCCCGACCCGGCCCGGCCGACCGGACCGGCCGGCTCGGCTTCGGCCGAGCGGCCGAAGGGGGCGCCGCGGGTTTGACCCGCGGCTCAAGTGGAACGCGGCCCCGCGGGGGGCCGCCTGTCACGCGGACGCGGCCGGGCCGCCGCGTCCCTCCTCGGTTCCGCGCGGCCGCGGAACCGGCCGCCGCCGCCGCGGCTTCAGCCGCGGCGGAATTTCTCCACGGCGGCGCGCCGGGCGCCGCCGCCTCCGGTCGCCGGCGCCGCCGCGCCGGCGACCCGCGCCACCGCCGCCTTCCGCGGGCCGCCGGAGTTGCTCCGGTGGCCCGTTTCACCTCCCGTCTGCGCCGTTGCTCCTCCCGGGGGTCGATCTTCACTGCGGGTTCAACAGATCGCCCCTGTCGCGCGGTTCATCGTCGTCCTCCATATCCTCACAACAAAAGAGATCGGCGGAGGGTTTCCGGGTCTTGTTCGTTAGACCCGCACCCTCCGCGTTAGTCATAAACCACGGGAGGAAAAGAAAATAATCAACAACAATTTTAAATAATTTAAAATTGTCGGAGATCATGTTCTTTACTTTAAAAGTATAAACACGGGGAAAACAAAATATTTCAAATCAACCCTTACCTTGTCGTCGTCGTCGGACGAGAGGTCGTCGCGGAATCGCTCGTCGCGGAAGAAGGGGATCGACGCGTCGTCGCGGTATCCGGCGTCGCGTCGCCAATCTCCGGATCAAGATCAAACGGATTTAATTAATTAAATCCGTTGCCATGAAATTTAAAAAAAAGGAGAATTTAAACGATCCGATTCTCACCTTAGTTTCCGAACGAGGATCGGCCGCGGAAGAAGAGGTGTCGCCGAAGAACGTCGCGGGTAAAGCTCGTCGACGTCGCAGATCTCGGTGTGCGTCGTCGAATTCCGGTCGCCGGCGTTCTTCGCGTTCTTCGCGTTCTTCGCGTTCTTCGCGGGGAAGGTGGAGGCCCATAGAATCTCGCACAACGAGTAATCCTCCAAAAGAAAGAGTTGGTCTTATTTTATTATTTTGCCAACGAACGCAAACGCGTAAGTAACGACCCATTAAATTCGTTGAATTAATTCAACGAATGAAACAGCCCATTTAATTCACGAAATAAACCGCCCAATTAAATGGTCTGTTAAGAATTAAAGAAAACGCGTCGGTTGACTTTTCAGTTACTTGACGGGTTTTCGCGGGTGCGTTACTTAGCGAAAGAAACGGCGGGGCTCGTGCGGGCCCCACCTCACAAATATCCTACCGAGGGGGTAGGATATTTCCGGATAGCATCCTATCCAGTTCAACACAGTTCAAGCCGTCTTTAAGTGGATTCAAGTGGCTTCCAAGCAGCTTAAGTGAAATAAAATAAAGTTGTCGCACAAACTTTATTTTATTTCTGACTTAAAGCCGCAAAATTTAAAAACCATGTCCGAGCAAACGCAACTCCGGAAGAGGCGTTTCTAAGCAAATACCGGCGCTGCGATTTCACCGGTGCCCTCAGAATTTGATTCCGGGCACCGGTTCAAAAGATAGAAAAACCCGCTCGTCCGTTCACTGAACGTACCCGAGCCAAACTTCGGAAATTGATTCCGGGCACACCGGGCCTCGGAATCAGGTGCCGTCTGAAGCTGCGCTCTTGTAAAATTCCAAAGAAAATTAAGAAAAAAATTTCCTTGAAATTTGCGGGTCTTTACAATATTTATGTGAAGTTGATTCCTACATGCCAAAAATGACTCATGGATAAATTTTATAAAATATCAATATAATAAAATCATGGTTTCTCAGTTTTTAGTAAGTGATTTATGTTTTAAACTAAAATGTTAGTTTAAAATGAAATCATGAACTTTGAGTCATACTAGGAACATCGTGTGTTATATTGTAGTGTGGTTGATTTATAAATATTAAATATAAATTTTTTATTTTATTAATGATGTATAAAGACAATTCCAGCTCATTTTCTTAGTATTTAATTAGTGACACACATATTGAACTAAAATGTTGTTTTTAAACTGAAAACATACACTTTGAGTCAGGTTGGGAACATTGTGTGGAAGGTTTTTGTGTGGTTTATTCCTATAGGTTAAAATTGATTTGTAAAAAATATTAATAATTTATCAAGATAATATGAGAAATGTTTCTTAGTTTTTTGTATTTAGCGCATGCTTTGAAATTAATCAAATCACACACTTTTAATCAAACTTGGAAAAACATATGTGGGATTGGAGTATGATTAATTTATATATGTAAAAAATATCTTATGTATAATTTTTATAATGTTTCAATATGAATTTATTTTTTTTCTTTGTTTTTAGTGATTTAAACATCTTTTGAATGAAAATGTTGATGTTAATGTAAAAACAAACATATGAAGTCATACATGGAACACCCTATTTCTTATTTATGAGATGTTTATTCACACATGTAAAAAATAATATATGGATCATTTTTCTAAAGTTTCAAGACAATCTTATTTAATTTATTTTGTTTTGAGTATTTGATACATTTGTTGAATAAAAACATTGATTTTAATCTAAAAACATGCACTTAGAGTCATATTGGGCACACTATGTGTTTGATTTACACGATGTTGATTACTGTATGTCACAAATGACTTATGAACTATTTTACTAAATTTTCAAGATAGTAATAGTGTATTTGTTTTGTTTTTAGTGAGTGTTTCATGTTTTAACTAAAATTACACTTTTATAATGAAAACATGAACTTTGAGTCATACCAAGAACACCTTGTGTCATATTTATGTGTGGTTGATTTCTAAATATTTACTTAGTAATAATTTTTATAAAGTATGAATACAACTTGAGATTCTTTTCTTAGTTTTTAATGAGAGAAACAATTTTTGGACTAAAATGTCAATTTTAAAACACAAACTTTGAGTCATACCAGAAAGAATATTTAACAAATTGTTGTGAGGTTGATTCCAATATTATAAAAATGACTTATGAATCATTTTCATAAATCAATAATATTATTTTAGTTCATTTACTTGGTTTTGAGTATGCGACCTTTATTTTGAATGAAAATATCAATTTTAAATAAAATTACACAATTTTAATTAGACCGAACACACTGCTTGTCATATTTAAATGTGATTGATTCCGACATAAAAAAAATAATGAATCATTTTTTAAAGAATCAAAAAAACCTAATCACATTTTGAGTATGCGACACTTGTTTTTAAAAAAGAAGTTAAATTTAAATAAAAGCATTCACTTTCAGTCATACTAGGGATAAAATGTGTCATATTTTTATTCAGTTGATTATTATACATAAAAAACGACTTTTGGATTTTTGTTATCAAGTATGAAGATAATCTAAGTGAATTTTATCAATTTGGAGTATATTATAATTGTTTTGAACTAAAATATAAATTTATAAAAATACACACACTTTCATTCATACCAGACAGACCATGTGTCAGATTTACGTGTTGTTGATTCCTACATTTAAAAAATTATTTATGGATTAGTTTTTGAAATATCAAGACAATCCAAGAACTTTTTATTACATTTAACTACATCAATCAAGAAGGGTGTGGGTATAACTATATATAGGTACAAAAAAAAAGAGTATACTAAAATGTATACAAGTGACACCTTTTTATGTCAATAAAACTCAAATTTTTAACATGAACAACTTTTTAAAAGGGATTGGAACAAAAAAGGAATGCATTTCATCACTATTGAACATAAATAAATCAAATAAAGAACAAAGTACTCAATAGAGATAATACTAAAAAGTACCTTGCTGCATCATTATTACTGAGTCTTTTATTGAGAATTTATTTCTCTCTAATAATGTTGTGCCTATGAAGCACAAAAAAGCCTCCATATAGTTTTTAGGGTCCTTCCTAAAGGTTAATATATTTCCCCTTTAGAAAATCACTTTATTTCAACTAATTTGTTTCCCTTTAGAACATAGGGTTCTTCTCCATGGAAATGATTTTAACCTCTAAGATGTCTCTTGAACTCTATATGAAGGACATTTTTTCTCTTTATATGAACAAAATTATTAGAGAAAAATATATATGAAATCACCTCTTTATGATCTCTATAAAAATTTACTTAATAAAAAGTACATAAAAATGATAATAAAATTAACTAAAAAAGAAGTGGATAAAATGATAAGAAAATTAACAAAATAAGAAATAGGAAATAAACTATTTATGATTTTTTCAAAAATTCTTACATAATAAACACTCATTTATAAACAAATCCACTTCCACTTTTGAATATGTGGACAATAAATGGTTTCGTAAGTACTAAAAAATATAAATATACAAAAAATTGATAATTTCTTTAAATTAAATCGTAATTATATTATAGATACCTATTTGGGATACTAGTTTTTTTATAGAATAAGTCGTCATTCATAAATTTACAAACAAAATAACCACAATTGTTTTAATTATTTTGTTTTGGATACTATAGAAATATTTAGAAAAATAACAAATTTGTTTTGATATATGTTATGAAAGTGAGATATTATTAGATACACCCAAAGTACTTATAAATTTATAGAAATCGATAGGTTAATTATACATATAAATTATCCTCAAACATTTTTCCAAGATATTAAAACACCTTCCTATCATAAAAAATATTTTGTTAAACCATAATATAAAATGTATAATTTAAAGTTTATTTGTTAAATATTGAATATAGTGTATTAAAAATTTATAAATTCCATCATGTGTGGTAAATCGGTTGGATATCCATTCTTTGAATCTAAAAATTAAATATTTGGTGTATCCAAATTGATTTTAATGAGATATCAATGCTTCCGAAAAAAGGATTTAGTATTGTTAAAAATGTGAAGATATTTTATATGATTATATTGCAGAGTTTTAACCTTGCATCATGGGTATTATGAAGAGTAGATCATATGTATGTTTCTTTTCAAACACTGCCTCCATACTCCCCACTATTATTGAACTTATTTCTTCCAATAAACCTTTTTTATAGAAGTAGTGTGAGGACTAATGAATAATTTATTATTATTATTTTTATCTTCACACAATGATGATATGTATGAAAATAAAAAACTAATTGTATTTAATAGTAATTAACATAGTAGATAAATTATCAGAAAAACATATTATAAAAATTTACCTCTTTTATAAATTCATAACTAAGGCTTCCAGCCTTCCATGCATGGGAATTTTATTTACACTCTCTTGACCAACAATTTCTAGAATGAACTCTCTATACATTTTCTATTAAAATTCAATGTAGATCATATAATAAAGTTTAAACACTATGTTTTCATGAAATTTTAATGTTAATAAATGAAGTAGTTTAATTGGAAGGGTAAAGGTACCATTAAAAGTTATTTTTGAATTAGTGGTTGATTATTTTGATTATTTTTATTTGACCTTACACTTGACCTTTTTTCCTCTCTTTATACTAACATTCCTCTTTTCGTACCAATTTTTATTAAGTTTTAATTAATAAAAAATAAATTATAAAATACATACCTCATTATCATTATATATTTTTACAAGATTAAATGGCAATGATATAAAATTTCCAGTAGAAAGTTCGATTGTGTGAACATACAGATCATCGAAAAGAACATTTAACTCGATGATAAGATAATGAGATATGTGAATACCTACATTCACATAGTTGATTAGACCTTATTTTTTTGTATAGATTTCCTCCTTAGATATTATACAATATAGAAATCACAATAATCAGATGGGTGGCAGATGATAGATACAAATCACAATCAATTTCACCATGAAAAAGTTTAGTATAGGAAAGGTATGTATATCTATCTGATTCAAATTTAATAGTAACATTTATGAAAAAATTTATTACCTAGGGTATGTATATAATTTTATGGAAATTTCTATCCTTAAATATGGGGGTTGGGGGGTAGATGGATCATCATATAGTGGGCACTGCTCTGTTGTTTCTTCTCCTTGATCCCTTCCCATATTATTTTCTAACAACTCAAACTTCCATTTATGTTTTTATTTTATAGAATTTATCCATACTTTAATGTCATCAACTTTATTATCTCTCTACACCCATTTATTTGATTTCTCAAAATATACTCAAGGAGATACTCCAGAACCTATAACTCAAATGTGGCCATATTGTCCTGAATGCTTTAAGGATTCTAAAAGAAGGCATTCATTTGTTACAATTGATGATGATTCTAATATCTAAGATAGATAAAACATATAGTAAAATAAGTAGTCATTGTTTTGGAATACTAATTTTAAATAAGAACAAATTTTTATTATGTCATACATACACATGATTCCCATACCCTATATGTGTTTTCATCTATTATTTTCTCCTCTATATTTACGCAAGCCTGCTTAAATAACACATGGTGTGGGATGAAAGTTGAAAATGATTTTTAATAATTAATCCACATGTAAAAAATGCATAAAATTATGTTTATAATATCACATAAAATTATTACAATAAATTTAAAATAGATTCCTTTATTAAGTGAATAATACCCCATCCTTACCTTTTAGTAGGGATGTGTTGGTTTTGATACATGATGCTTATTTTTAGAACTGATATTCAATTTAAAAAATAAAAAAGCCTTAATAAAAGTGATCAATACACATAATTTGAAATAAAATATTACAAGTTACAATATACCTAAAATTATGCTTCATAAAGATGACCAATGAACACATTCCATGTTTCTTGGTTTATAATGGGTGTATATATTTGTATTAGGTCGAGATTTACTTTCCCTTCAGTATCCCTAAGATGATTCTTCATAGTAATTTTCTAAATGGATCTATAAGCCTTTCCAATGACCATTAATACAAATTTCATTTTATATGCATCTAATAGGAATGTACTCTGCAATAGAAAATAAAGAGTAAACAAAGTTTCATTATTTTAATTTTTAGTAAAATAGAGAATGTATATGATAATTTTACCCCAATATATTTCTAAATTAGATGCTTCATCACATGCACAACATCATGGCATGAATATATATCAATCGACTGGTGAATCTGAGTGGTGAATCAATGTAACTAATGAAAATGTATTTTTTGGGTTTATTAGTTTGTTTTCATGCATTCCATCTAAACTATAATTTCAAGTATTTAACCCTTGTTTTGATATTTTTCAATAATACCATCAAACTAAAATTGTAATATTTTTCTCAGATGTTAGTTTGTGGTCTTCTACCATTTCCATAATTTAAAATTATTAATTTAATTTTCCTAAGGATTTTTGGTATTAAAATGTAGTGAAACCAATTTTGTCTTAGGAATAAGAGAATCATTATATGGAAAATCCATTATTTTTTGAAATATTGAAAAAATTTAATTTATATTATATTAATACAGTCGAAAACACATAATATTATAAGGTAAAAAAATTTGTATTAAAAGAAATTATCCTAATTATTAAAATCACTTTTTTTCATTAAGGGTTAAAGGTATTTTCCTTATTTATTAAGTATCCAAATATCCTTATTATGTTTACTTTTACAAGACTAACTCCATCTATATTTGTACCATCATGAAATGATTATGATGTCCCAATAAAAGGGTCATCTTTAGTTGACTTTTCATTTGACTCTATAGTGGTTTTAGTTGATAATAATAAAATAGACTAATTTATATTTGTGGGACATTAAATACTTAGAATATCTATGATAAAATTATGGATAGTTCATCCCTATACCATTTCTTACTAAAATAAACTTTCATAAATCCCAATTAATTTATTTTTAATCTACTTCTTTTGTCAACCAATTTCAATAAAAAAAATCATCTCTTAGAATAGTGTATAATTTAACTCCCATATTTTTTCAGTGATTCCAAAGTATGTAATATTTATATAATTTGGATTTAAATCCTTAGAGCCATATAAATGAATCAATTTTGACACATGAGTAACTACACTATTTTACATCGTACTATGTTCATATTTCTTCTTTGTAAAGATTTTATAACCATTAATTACATAACTATTGTTATATAATGCATGAAAACTTGGACCCCTGAATATCCCTAAAAGTTGTTGAAAAATTAAATTGAAATTTGTAGATAAGTTTATAGAAATATAATATAGAAACTATATGATAAATTATCGATTATATTTATTTGATATCTATATTCCATCCCTTGATGAATTAAAATGGATAAGAATTACTTTGTGGGTTTCCAAACATGGAACAAACTCTAAAACATTTTGAAAAATATATAGGTGATCCAGATCCCACTCTATATTGGTAATTACAAAAATATTTATTTTGTAAATTAATTTACCCATAAGGTGCCCACTATGACAAGATTAAGAAATAATAATGTTATTTACATCCAATAGGTAGTCATTGTAGAATTAAATGAATTACTCTACAAAATGTCTCTCTAAAATAAAATCTTTGGGTTGATTTTAAATTTTTACATACCATTTAAAAAACATGATATATTTTTCAATGGGGTACAACCATATATAATGTACAAGACCCCATAGTTAGATATCTCTAACTAAGTGAATCATAAATTGATCCACCATATCAAGGAATGATGATACGAAGAAAAAAATCCAATTCAATTAATATGAAAATAATTTCTATTTCCATAGTTGGAAATTTTTTGGGTCCTATAAAATTTCAACATATATCTTTGAAAAAAAATAATTCTTGGTCAATGTTTGTCTTATAGTTTTAGGTAGAATTAAAGGATAATTTAGTATCATTAAATATTTCATAAAAATATGATAATCATGTGATTTAAGTCCTTTTTATTTCAAAGTAGTAATTGAAAAAATATTCTTGATATTTAATAAATACCCCTCTTAAACCTTTACATCATTAGAAAGGTTAAAAACTGATATTTATATTTCTTATAAAGAGTATAAGATATTGAATGAATAAAAGTCTTTCTTTCACACTTAACTAGTTCCAACTCATCCCTTATCTCCATGCCAATCATGTCTAATATATCCTTAATTTCATCCTTTGTTTTCTGAGTGTATTTAGTAATGTTACAATCACACTTTTAGATACTGTTTTTTCTACCTGAATAAAATAAAAAATGTCTATTGTATAAAAAATTCAAGTTTGATAATTTAAAAAATACTAATTTCTTTTTTCAAATATTTTTCATAAGGGATTTCAAAAAATGTTTACAAAAAATGGTGACTATACACTTTAGTTTATTAAATTTTTTATCACTAATTTGTGGAGATATTATTATACCATATTTAGAATAACCATAAATTCATGTGGTCCATGATTGATATTGATATTAGTTGGGTATTTTTTTTTATTTCATATACACACAATCTTTGGGGAAGTTTTCAATCTAATTTAGTGAGTAACTTATTCAAAACATGGAACACCCTATAATTACATTAAAGACCTATCCTAAAAAAATTACATAAGAAAAAAATTCATTTATTATCTCACATAACATGGATCCCAATGTAAAATCATTATTTCTATAAGTATTATACAACATAGCACGAAAATCCCACATAAATTTCATATGTTCGATAAATTAAACCAAATAAACATCAATATCATTACCCATTTTTTGGTCTTGATATACACAGATAGTGTAACACCCTGAGATTTTATGAAAAATATTCTTTTTAATTTCATTAATGTCTTGTGTTATACGCTACACCAAAAGGAGCTTTCACAACACACATCTCTGACCTGGCTTGAATTACACGCAATCACGACCTTCCATGATAGCGTGTGTTGTACGCAACACCAAGTTTCACTAAACAACGATATGCTATTAAAATATTATTAAAACTAGCTGTTATGAATAGTAATAACCACTTTTTGAAATTTTGTAAATTTTATTTTTCAAAATGGATTTCATTTTTGGATTCGGAATATCGAAATTAGCTTAGGGTGAAATTTTGGTACTTTTCGGATAACTTTTATATTCCGATGAATAGTGAAAATTACTAAATTTTAATTAAAAACAACTTTTTTAATAGAAATATTTAATAGTAATAAATTATTAATTTGAGTGGTTTTAAAGTATATTTAGAATATATTTTTACAATTTAATACAATGTTGGTCATTGAATGTAATTTCACATTTAAACCAGACATAATCAAGTGTCAATCTTTTGATAGATATTGTTTCTTAAAAACACGCTATTTGTTTTAACAGCGGGATTTAATTATAAAATTAATTAATGCAACTTCTATGTTATGAATTTGGTTAAATAGATTTCATTTTTGAATTCGGAATATGAAATATAGCTTAGGATGAAATTTTGGCATTTTTCTGAAAACCTTCAATTTTTGATGAATAGTGAAACCACTAAGTGGTAGGTTAAAAACGGAATTTTGCATAAAACTTAATTTTACCGCTTCTGTGAATGGAATTTCGAAAATCCGAGAGACACGGTTAATATCAAGGACTAAAATGTGGTTCAATGAGATGAAAATAATTTTTTGGTGAATAGTAACTTTTTACTTTTTTTACCACGGTTAATAGTAAATAGGGTAACTAAGGGTAAATATGATATTAATATTACCCTAACACATGTCCTAATTCTATTGGACAAGTGTAATTCGACCAAAAACAAACTTAGGAATAAAATATGACCATTTAGGCCCACTTGGATTAGATTAGGACATTTATTATTAATTTATTTAAAGAAGGGTTAAAATAGTTAAAATCAAAGTTTAATAAGTAAATCATTTTTAATATGGGGTTATACATAAGCTAAATTCGACTATAAATATTCATTAGAAAGCTAAAAAGATTTCATACATGATGGTATTTTATTTGTAATTTTTAGACAGCATATAATATAATTTATTTATGACACAAAGATGATGCAGTAATTATCTTATTAATGAAATATTGACATAATTGATAATATAAATACCAAAATAAATGTAATTTAAGACTTTTTATGAATTCCACTAATTTTCTAGGTTACTATGATATATTAGTGTTGATTTAATCAACTTGGATCGAATATATAATTCTGTTATGACTTTCAAAAAAATCATATATCAAATAGTGTCAAAATTGACACAAAATAGTTTTTAAATCAAATATTATATTATTAATTGTTATTTTATTCCTAAAAATCTAAGGTTCGGCCAAATGACTTAGATAAGGATATATGTATTAATAATATATAATTTGGGGTTCTTTTGGCATGTTATAGTAAGTTTATTAACCATATAGTGAAAGAAAACAAAAAGACACGGTAAAAGTTAAATTATTTAACTTAGAGTTAAATCTAATTGATAAGGTTTAAAATAAGATCCAAACATGTATAAATTTGATTGGTTGATGAGATTACAACCCTATCTCATCTAAGCTTCGAATATGAGTCATTTTTGGAGGTTTTTAAGTGGGGTTATATTTATTATAAATTAATATTTTTAAGAATTCCTAAGGTGCCCCTCTCCTCCCTTATAAAAGGACACCTCCTCCCCCTCCTCCTCACACCAATTTGAGCACTCAAGCTCGGACAACCCCTGCCAAAATCTCTTCTCCACTTCCCTAGCAACATCCTAGAGGTTCTGGTCTTACTCAAAGGCCAATTTTAGTTCCCTAAGAGGAGGTCTCCAAAAGGCGCTTCAAAGAAGAGGTAATTACCGTTACCAATTCTTTCATCTTTATTTCTTCTTCCACTTCTTCTTCTTAGGTTGTTTCATTATGAAGTAATAACATCAGTATCACTCATATACTGATATGTTATTATATGTATGAAACAACCCTATTTCACCATCTATCCATCCTACGGAAAAAGAAATCATCGCGCGTGCGTACGTACGGAATACCGTCTCCACGCCGTGGTGTAATCTATTTTCCACCACCACCTTACATGGATGGGTATAATGGTGTAAAGAATAACTATACATAGTTATTACAACATCATATTGATTCTGATATATTGTATAATCCACTCCAATTCAATTCAATATTTATAGAAATGATATCATCGCTCGTGCGTACGTACGGACTACCGTCTCCACGACGCGATGAGATTCATTCTCCATGTTAACCATTTAAGAATGATTATAATGTATATATAAGAAATAATAATTAAATATATGACATTATAAAGCTACTGGATTTATGTATATATATACATATTTATGTCATCTACTTACTTCCATTTCAAGACAATAAGGAAAGGAAAACAGCGTTCATGCGTACGTACGGACTACCGTCTCCATGAACGGTGTTTTTCATTTTATTTATATACCTATTATATATATATATACTGAATATATATGATATATAAATCATATTTTATATTCTGTAAGTAATTAAATCATGATATAAGTAATAATGATGTCAAGAACAACAAGTCAAAACACCTACGATAAATGAAACGATTTTACCCAAAACGCTTCTTTAACATGGAATTTACAAAAGAACGGGTAATATAATGTCATAAGTGAACCATATATGATATCATAACAATGAATATGATTCTGTAATAAGTCAATAACATGATTTAAATCATTATACAGGAGGTTCGGACACTTACAAAGCAAGTCGGACCTAAGGTAAGGGAAAATACCACAATCTCATTTTTATCCGAGATTGTTTATTCGTAAGTATTTACTGGGGTGTATTTTATCATCCAAATCCATGTTCCCTCAATATGTAATATTGTTTCCATACACTTGCAATAGTTTAAATCCAATTTTACCCTTAGGTGAGTTTTTAGTAAAGAATATGAAAGGAATCTTTTGTCGTTTTTCCGTACGAGGTACTTTTTGACTTTTCCGACAAAAGTACGAAGAATGTTTTTTTTAACTTATACGGCACGAACGGATTTTTACGGTTTTATAAAGCCTTATTTTAATGAACCTTCCTCCAAAATATTTCATGACTATTTTTAATAAAATCTCTTTCTTTTAAAATTGTATGATGTTTTGTGAAAAGAAATTGATTTTGAAGAAGAAAGGATATTATCCTCAAGAATTCATTTCAAGTGTTTTATCAAAATTATTTTCCATCTAAGATAATAAAGGGTTCTGTTTCTATCCATATTTTTACATTGATTTGACTCTGTTGTGATGGAATTATGTTTATGAATTCCTTTATCTTATATGAACGGTTTTATGATGTCATGTTGTTTAAGAATCCCATTTTTATTACATGGGTTATGCAATGATGTATGATTTATGATTTTGTGGCACACATACGAAAGGATTCATTAAGAGATGGGTGGGACCTATATCTCCCTCCAATGCATTGGGTAAAGATTTTATATCTCATGAGATAGACATGGCTGGAATGGTAGGTTATACCGGTTCAGTGAAACAGGACTGAAACGAGGATTACTCGATTCAGAAAGGGACTTTATCCACTAAGATAGTCTTGGCAATGAGTCTTGAATAACAAGAAATGATTCTCTATGATTATGTGTGTATGCCACAATGAGTAATGTTTTAAGTTATGATTTCATTTCACTACTATGATTTATCCCATGTTATGAAATTATGCTCTCTTTTGCAGGTTAAGATTTCCAAAAATGTTATGTTCTTATGAAAATTATGTGATTGATATTTCCTTTGTCTACCCTTACTGAGCATTTGAGCTCACCCTTTTATGTTTTCTTTTCCCCAGGATATAAAGAAAGGTTTTAGGTAGAAAAAAGGGATGACCTTTATGGGAGATATTGAAGAACTTTCACCACGATTAGAAGATTACGTTCCGAGTTTCCAAAGACACTAAACTATTACGATCCTTTAGTGTGTGTTTTTGTTATGTACTAAGTATTCCGCAAATGTAATGTAATGTCCATGTACGTCAGGCTACGGGTCTCTACAGTTGGTATCAGAGGAAAGGTTTAGTCAACCTTTGGAAACTAGGATGCGAAAACGTTAGTGAGATCCCTAGAGGTATTTCTAAGGTATGTCTAGGGATGTCCCTAAGGTTAAGTATACGTATAGGTTATAGTACTAGAACTACGCTAACGATCATTGAATTAAACCTAAGATGTTAGATGTTCAAGGTACTCCCCCTTTATTATGTTGTTTTCCCTAGCATGATTTTTGCCTCTCACGCTATTCTTTTTGGGTTTTAGAAAATGGCTGGAAACAAGGTGATTCACGATAATGGAGGAAATGATGGACAATGGAATGATATTCTTTATGAGCAACCAAATGAAATGGGATTTGGAAGTCCAAACATCATTATTATGCCGAATCAGCAATCTCATAATATGATCAATAAAGTAAGATTTGGTAAGTTTCCTGACTCGGCTAATAAGAGAAAGATGGAGTTTCATGATGATCATAGAGGAAAGAAAGTTCAATTTCCCCTATGTAAATCATGTGGGAAGAGGCATCAAGGATAATGTTTCAAAGGAACTGGAAGATTCTTTGGGTGTGGAAAAGAAGGACACAAAGCCAGTAAGTGCAAAGGAAAAGGTTCAGTTAATACCAGGGATGAGGATAATGGTATTGCTACGACATCAAAAATGGTTAAGTGTTTTAAATGTGGAATGTATGGGCATTATGCAAACAAATGCCCTAAGGGAAAGACTCATGAAGAGAATCAGTATGGTCATATGGGAAGTATTTATGTGGATGATGATGAAGAGACCACCAATGGTATGTGAGATGAAAGAATTGTTGAATCTCGGTCAATGGTTTAAGAATGTAGTGGAATGATTACATGTTTATCATGTGTAATGTTGTATAAGTAATCTCATGGTACTATGGAATAAAGAGACATATAAGGATTGTAACATTGTTGTCTGATTAATGTTACCAGTATCCATGAAAGGTTATTCAGATATTTTTGGAATGAAGATGATATGCGCATAATGAAGGGATAAGGGGAAAATGAAATGTTTGACAGTATTCATGAGCTCATGATTGATATAAGGACTAAGTGATATCATGGTTTGAGTATATAGAATTTTGAGGATTTCGGTATGTGAAAAGTGTTAACTTTTAACTGCATTCAAGTTTTCACTAAGGTTCAATGGGTATTCAAGAGAGTACAAGATTAAGGCCTTTAAATGTTTGGAATGTGACCAACAAGATATATCTTATGATATATGGGGATCAACGATGGTATTAAATCTCTGGTAATCGTTTTCACTATGTTATGAGAATGGACTGCAGTATTATGAGCCTAATGATTGGAATGAATTATGTTGGACATAAGTTAGTATTGTTTAAGGATAAAAGTTTTTTTTCGATATTTGTTATAGTAATATAGTTTTATAAAAAGGACAACCTGTAGGACGGGCGACAGCCCATCGCGTCGGACAAGGCCGTGGGAATCGAACCCACAACCGAAGTGCGACTGGCCTTTATCGCCTACCACTGGCCTATAGGAAGTCCCTGTTTAGTAGAAACTAGTTTTATTATATTAAGCAGTATGATATATGAATTATAAGTACATTTTAGGAACCATATATGATTAATCTCACTATAGAATGACTTATATATATTTAATAACTTTTGCTAACCTTTTGTTTGAGATAGATGGAATGACCCGTCATTCTATCACATGATCTACTAACACTTCACGAATAACAAATTCAACTTCATTTATTTAATAGATGAAGTGGAAATTGTTCAAGGCACGAACAACAGTGAGATTGTACCAAAATAAAGTAAGTATTTATTCTAATTCAAATTTTCAACTTTAGGGAAATGATATTGAAAGCCAAAAATGTTGTCCTAGTGATCTTATACCTGATGAATCAGATGGTACCTTATATCATCACAAATCTATGGATTTGTGATTACTGGCTTTTCCATAGCCATGTTCTCTACCACTCTCCATCAGAACATGATGGTTAGATTTTTCTTCCATATCCATATTTTCACCTATGTGGAAACCCGGAGATTAGTTTATTTGGGTAACCGTTACGTTTCATACTTTCGTTTTTAAAGATTGGTTTTGGTATTCCTTTTTACGATGTGGGTTTCGATTAAAGAAACTTTCGAATAGTAAACCATTTATAACCCCGACGAATTTCGAGGGCGAAATTCATTTTAAGGGGGGTAGAATGTAACACCCTGAGATTTTATGAAAAATATTCTTTTTAATTTCATTAATGTCTTGTGTTATACGCTACACCAAAAGGAGCTTTCACAACACACATCTCTGACCTGGCTTGAATTACACGCAATCACGACCTTCCATGATAGCGTGTGTTGTACGCAACACCAAGTTTCACTAAACAACGATATGCTATTAAAATATTATTAAAACTAGCTGTTATGAATAGTAATAACCACTTTTTGAAATTTTGTAAATTTTATTTTTCAAAATGGATTTCATTTTTGGATTCGGAATATCGAAATTAGCTTAGGGTGAAATTTTGGTACTTTTCGGATAACTTTTATATTCCGATGAATAGTGAAAATTACTAAATTTTAATTAAAAACAACTTTTTTAATAGAAATATTTAATAGTAATAAATTATTAATTTGAGTGGTTTTAAAGTATATTTAGAATATATTTTTACAATTTAATACAATGTTGGTCATTGAATGTAATTTCACATTTAAACCGGACATAATCAAGTGTCAATCTTTTGATAGATATTGTTTCTTAAAAACACGCTATTTGTTTTAACAGCGGGATTTAATTATAAAATTAATTAATGCAACTTCTATGTTATGAATTTGGTTAAATAGATTTCATTTTTGAATTCGGAATATGAAATATAGCTTAGGATGAAATTTTGGCATTTTTCTAAAAACCTTCAATTTTTGATGAATAGTGAAACCACTAAGTGGTAGGTTAAAAACGGAATTTTGCATAAAACTTAATTTTACCGCTTCTGTGAATGGAATTTCGAAAATCCGAGAGACACGGTTAATATCAAGGACTAAAATGTGGTTCAATGAGATGAAAATAATTTTTTGGTGAATAGTAACTTTTTACTTTTTTTACCACGGTTAATAGTAAATAGGGTAACTAAGGGTAAATATGATATTAATATTACCCTAACACATGTCCTAATTCTATTGGACAAGTGTAATTCGACCAAAAACAAACTTAGGAATAAAATATGACCATTTAGGCCCACTTGGATTAGATTAGGACATTTATTATTAATTTATTTAAAGAAGGGTTAAAATAGTTAAAATCAAAGTTTAATAAGTAAATCATTTTTAATATGGGGTTATACATAAGCTAAATTCGACTATAAATATTCATTAGAAAGCTAAAAAGATTTCCTACATGATGGTATTTTATTTGTAATTTTTAGACAGCATATAATATAATTTATTTATGACACAAAGATGATGCAGTAATTATCTTATTAATGAAATATTGACATAATTGATAATATAAATACCAAAATAAATGTAATTTAAGACTTTTTATGAATTCCACTAATTTTCTAGGTTACTATGATATATTAGTGTTGATTTAATCAACTTGGTTCGAATATATAATTCTGTTATGACTTTCAAAAAAATCATATATCAAATAGTGTCAAAATTGACACAAAATAGTTTTTAAATCAAATATTATATTATTAATTGTTATTTTATTCCTAAAAATCTAAGGTTCGGCCAAATGACTTAGATAAGGATATATGTATTAATAATATACAATTTGGGGTTCTTTTGGCATGTTATAGTAAGTGTATTAACCATATAGTGAAAGAAAACAAAAAGACACGGTAAAAGTTAAATTATTTAACTTAGAGTTAAATCTAATTGATAAGGTTTAAAATAAGATCCAAACATGTATAAATTTGATTGGTTGATGAGATTACAACCCTATCTCATCTAAGCTTCGAATATGAGTCATTTTTGGAGGTTTTTAAGTGGGGTTATATTTATTATAAATTAATATTTTTAAGAATTCCTAAGGTGCCCCTCTCCTCCCTTATAAAAGGACACCTCCTCCCCCTCCTCCTCACACCAATTTGAGCACTCAAGCTCGGCCAACCCCTGCCAAAATCTCTTCTCCACTTCCCTAGAAACATCCTAGAGGTTCTGGTCTTACTCAAAGGCCAATTTTAGTTCCCTAAGAGGAGGTCTCCAAAAGGCGCTTCAAAGAAGAGGTAATTACCGTTACCAATTCTTTCATCTTTATTTCTTCTTCCACTTCTTCTTCTTAGGTTGTTTCATTATGAAGTAATAACATCAGTATCACTAATATACTGATATGTTATTATATGTATGAAACAACCCTATTTCACCATCTATCCATCCTACGGAAAAAGAAATCATCGCGCGTGCGTACGTACGGAATACCGTCTCCACGCCGTGGTGTAATCTATTTTCCACCACCACCTTACATGGATGGGTATAATGGTGTAAAGAATAACTATACATAGTTATTACAACATCATATTGATTCTGATATATTGTATAATCCACTCCAATTCAATTCAATATTTATAGAAATGATATCATCGCTCGTGCATACGTACGGACTACCGTCTCCACGACGCGATGAGATTCATTCTCCATGTTAACCATTTAAGAATGATTATAATGTATATATAAGAAATAATAATTAAATATATGACATTATAAAGCTACTGGATTTATGTATATATATACATATTTATGTCATCTACTTACTTCCATTTCAAGACAATAAGGAAAGGAAAACAGCGTTCATGCGTACGTACGGACTACCGTCTCCATGAACGGTGTTTTTCATTTTATTTATCTACCTATTATATATATATATATACTGAATATATATGATATATAAATCATATTTTATATTCTGGAAGTAATTAAATCATGATATAATTAATAATGATGTCAAGAACAACAAGTCAAAACACCTACGATAAATGAAACGATTTTACCCAAAACGCTTCTTTAACATGGAATTTACAAAAGAACGGGTAATATAATGTCATAAGTGAACCATATATGATATCATAAAAATGAATATGATTCTGTAATAAGTCAATAACATGATTTAAATCATTATACAGGAGGTTCGGACACTTACAAAGCAAGTCGGATCTAAGGTAAGGGAAAATACCACAATCTCATTTTTATCCGAGATTGTTTATTCGTAAGTATTTAATGGGGTGTATTTTATCATCCAAATCCATGTTCCCTCAATATGTAATATTGTTTCCATACACTTGAAATAGTTTAAATCCAATTTTACCCTTAGGTGAGTTTTTAGTAAAGAATATGAAAGGAATCTTTTGTCGTTTTTCCGTACGAGGTACTTTTTGACTTTTCCGACAAAAGTACGAAGAATGTTTTTTTTAACTTATACGGCACGAACGGATTTTTACGGTTTTATAAAGCCTTATTTTAATGAACCTTCCTCCAAAATATTTCATGACTATTTTTAATAAAATCACTTTCTTTTAAAATTGTATGATGTTTTGTGAAAAGAAATTGATTTTGAAGAAGAAAGGATATTATCCTCAAGAATTCATTTCAAGTGTTTTATCAAAATTATTTTCCATCTAAGATAATAAAGGGTTCTGTTTCTATCCATATTTTTACATTGATTTGACTATGTTGTGATGGAATTATGTTTATGAATTCCTTTATCTTATATGAACGGTTTTATGATGTCATGTTGTTTAAGAATCCCATTTTTATTACATGGGTTATGCAATGATGTATGATTTATGATTTTGTGGCACACATAAGAAAGGATTCATTAAGAGATGGGTGGGACCTATATCTCCCTCCAATGCATTGGGTAAAGATTTTATATCTCATGAGATAGACATGGCTGGAATGGTAGGTTATACCGGTTCAGTGAAACAGGACTGAAACGAGGATTACTCGATTCAGAAAGGGACTTTGTCCACTAAGATAGTCTTGGCAATGAGTCTTGACTAACAAGAAATGATTCTCTATGATTATGTGTGTATGCCACAATGAGTAATGTTTTAAGTTATGATTTCATTTCACTACTATGATTTATCCCATGTTATGAAATTATGCTCTCTTTTGCAGGTTAAGATTTCCAAAAATGTTATGTTCTTATGAAAATTATGTGATTGATATTTCCTTTGTCTACCCTTACTGAGCATTTGAGCTCACCCTTTTATGTTTTCTTTTCCCCAGGATATAAAGAAAGGTTTTAGGTAGAAAAAAGGGATGACCTTTATGGGAGATATTGAAGAACTTTCACCACGATTAGAAGATTACGTTCCGAGTTTCCAAAGACACTAAACTATTACGATCCTTTAGTGTGTGTTTTTGTTATGTACTAAGTATTCCGCAAATGTAATGTAATGTCCATGTACGTCAAGATACGGGTCTCTACAGATAGAACATTACGTATTTGTGATTCATGCTTAATCATAGTTGAAAGTTATGATTTACCAACATTAATAGACATGTACTACAAGTGTTATTTTTTACACAAAAAAGATTCATTATATCTATGGATAATTCATGATAGAGGTTTCTTAGCTTCTTTCGAAGTATGGGAAACTCATGATCAATTTTCCTCAATTGATGAGAGTCTAAAAGGTGATTATGTTTCCATCTTGAATCCTAGTTTCTACATACCATGGAAATTTATTTACACTCTCCTTAATTCCATATATTCACTTAAACTTGAATGATTGGAAAGTACCATAAAAATTTGGAAGGACTTGATTCGTTTTTATAATATAAATACCACCACATTTAGGTAATTTTAAGTGATTTATGGTCCCTGTGAAATAATATACAGTCATTTTGTTAGGAATGATTTTGTTTATAGGTAATAAAAATTGAACATAGAATTTTTTTAGCATTATATATTTAGAAAGTAAGCTCATTATCATCTGGTAACATTTTATTAAAGAGAGAAAATAGTTTTGTAAATATGGAACCACCCTATATATTTCCATGTTTTAAATTACATAGATTTAGTATGACTGTGAATGTGGTATATTTAGAAGAACTATAATATAATGTCATTTTTACAAAACTATTTATCTTCTTAAACAACTTTGTAAAATCAAAATGTTTATCTTTAATAACAATTTTCATTTCCTCAACATGATATCCATCATTTTTTACACATGAAATTATATCCTTGATGCGATCTTCATCATCATTCACACTTTTAATCATATAAAATCATTCCTAAAACTCGTTGTTATCCTAGTAACTAACTACATTTAGTTATTCCCTATGTTTATCCCTAATTTTTAAACTTTGATCCATCCCATGATAGATAAAATGTTCTTCCAAAAACTCTGGACTAATTCTTCCTTAATAAAGACAATGTAAACAAAGAAAATGGATTTTAGAAGGGTTATATGAATGATTTTTTTCAAACATGATGAAATTTTTAACCTATATTCATACTTTTATTCATATAAATCCTATTTGATTAAATAAAATTCATATTTAAAAAAAAATACATAGAAGTTATGGGATTAGATTCCTAAATGGATATTCATTATACCTGCCCCACACACACAAACAATCATCATATTCGATATAAACTGTTATTTCATCATTCAATTATTATAAACTTTAAAGATAAATAATTTTATGAATAAAAAATATAATAACAATTATTTTTTATTCCAAGAAGACATATATAATAATTAATTATATTTTTGGAATGGATTCATTGATGGAGATAATTCACTCACTATCACTATGAGTGTCCACAATAATCTTGTGGATTTCTTCAAATGGATATGTATTGGGTATAACTAATAAGATTTCATTATCAAAACATATGTTAAAATATAAATCAAAATATATTATTTATTTTTTTAATGTTCAAAAAAAGTAATCACATTGATTTTAGTTTTTATGTCTGTAATTTTATGAAAGATACCATATTCCATCTACAAACTAGAATCCCTAAACATGAGTTTCCAAAATTTAACTTTTAACTCATACTTGAGATGTTTGAACCTTTTTTTAATTTAATATTATGAATATTTTATAATTATTAATTAATTATATGTTTAGATTAAGATATAAAACAAAAAAAATTTCTAATTAAAATAAATATTTTGGATGAAAAAATTCATTCTCTTCAAGTTGTTCAATTTTTTAGTGAAATTTGTCTATATAAGTTTGGGTTTCTAGAAAAATTAAAAATATAAAGATTCTTTGATGGTGAGACCAAAAAATTACATTATAGGGGCTCATACCATGTTTTGGTTTATACTAATGTAATTTGGATAAATGTCCATATATTGAAGATGGTTTACAAGTGAATTATAGTGGAGAGGATATATGAAACAAGAAATAGATCACATAATTATTAATTTCCTTTGAAAGTATCATTTTTTTAAAATAAATTTTGTAAAATAGAACAAGATAAGAAAAATTCATCTAATGATTCTTTAAAGGTAGGATATTAATAAAGTTATTATCAAAAATGTTAAATATAAATTAGCATGTTAATTTAAAATACATTTAAGTAGAGGTCATTTTAGAACATACCTAAGGGAAAAAATAATCCAATTGTTCTAATCATTGTGGATAATTTATTTACCAGAGTTAAACTATTTTATATATGATAGTGCAGAATTAAATAGTGGTGGAGACGAGACATATAATTCCAAGATTTGTAAATAAGTATGATTTTATGAAATAAGATGATTATATCCATAGTTTTTGGAATAAAATATTTAAACAAACAAATTTTGAATAAGAATTGGAAATCAAACATTGGTTTAGATGTTAATAAAAAATATTGATGATTCTTGTCACATTTAAAAGTGAAAAGTGGAGAAACATAATGAAATCATTCTTCTAAAAACTTTTTATAAATAATGATGAATATTTTTCCATAAATATACATGGAATATGTGTCTTAAAATAATTTGAGATATTGATAAAAAATTATAATTGTTAAAATAAATACCAAAGAAAATAAATATAGAGAGGAACAATAATAGTATAATATATAATTGATTGAGAGAGTATTTTTGATGATTTCATGAATAAATATGAGATTTTATATCCATTAATATATCATTCTAATGTAGAATAATCACAACAAAAAATATTTTGAATGAGGGTACATATATCGAGTAGACAAAAAGTACAATAAAAAATAGCAAAAAACTATTCAAGATCAATTAAAAATGAGTAACGAGTAACATACCTACATTTTTTAGGTTTGATTCATCCAAAATATTTGAAGGAGGCTAGAATAGGATTATTCTTCCATGAAACCTTAAATGACACAAATGAGGGATGATCTTTAAGAGGGTTCTTTTAAAATAATAGATGGGATTTTATATGTGCTAGTAAAAAGAGCTAATAAAGATATGATTTATCATCACTTATTTAGTATGGTTAAAGATACAGATTTATCAACACTAACTGATAAGCACTAACAAAGAGACTTTTATCATTTCTTAATCTAGTGAAGGTAAATACTAGTGAAAAAAATTAACAATTAAAAATAAAATTTATGATTACAATTAATTACTAATTATATAAAAATGAATATTAAAAATTAAAAAATTACTTATTAATAAAAATTTATAAATATTAAAATATAAGTTATAAGAATATTTTTTAAAAATATTAATTATATTAAATGTATTAATAAATGTGATAATATTATGATAAATGTATTATGTTATAACAAATATATTAATATTATGATACATTTATTAATATTATTATAATTTTTATTGAATTTATTAATATTAAAAAAAATGTTTTATTAGTTTATGTATTAATATTTTATTAGATATTATGAATAAAAGTATTAATATTATAATAAATTATAAGTTAGAAAATTAATTTATAATAATAATTAATAAATATTAGATATGAGTAAATACAATTAATTACAAACTTTCTTTGAAAATTTTAATTATTAGTAAAACTATTATTAATTATATATATGAATATTTTTTTAAACATATAATTAGTAAATGTATAAATAATAATATCATGTATTTTTTTAAAAGAATATTAAATTAATTATAAAAATAAAAGTAAGTATTTTAATATTTATGTTTGAATGGATTTACATTTGAAATAGGTTGATATATATTATTATTACTAAAATAATTATATATATATATATATATATTATATTGATTCTATAAATAAAAAATACCAAACAAGACCTACTAGAATAAAATGATTCTGATTATTCATTAAAAATAAAATTAAAAGTAGTCAAGGAAGCGTATAGGGTCAAAAAGGGATTTTCCCTCTTCAATAAAACAAGAGATTTAAAGATCATAATATGACTGATCATTTTCATAGTCATAGTCATCAGTAGTTTCTAACTTAGACTGAGAATTATCTTGACTGAAGATCTTAAGGATATCTGCATTGGTCCATCTTAGTACCATAGAAGAATATCTAGTAGACATTTTTAAGTGTTTGTGTGTGATATACAGGTGAACTACTACAGACCTGTGTGTATCTAATTACTAGAAATAAACACACACACACACACATACATATGCAAATACAAACACATACACATACACACGCATGCACACACACACACACAAAATATAAATAATTACACACACACACACACACATTCATGCATACAAGCATAGACACATAGAAATTTATTAACCCATAATTTTTTAAACACACACCTAAATATAAATATATGTATATAATGTGTCAATATAAATATATTAATTATACATTTTATAATAAAAAAATAAATATAAAAATTAAAATATAAATTAATAGATATTTATATATATATATATGAATATTTTAAAATTATTTAATTTAAATTTAAATATGTAACGTCTCGACCTGGGTGCCACGCACCAGTGCTGCAAGATGGACTACCACATGACCTCAAGAACCCCTCCCCATATGCTAGAGGCAGCTGACTAGCTGTGAAGGTCTGGTAATTTGATCATGGGGAGACTATACCCTCTTTTATCAGAGTAATGCATAGATAGAAATAAATAATCAATAGCGTAATAACATATAACCATAACAATACCAATATCACAAGTCAATAAAAGAAAGAAATACAATATCAAACAAAAGTAGAACACATTCCATGCTAATGTATGTGTCAAGTGTCTAAAATTATAACAAAAAAGAAAGAAACCAATGAATCCTAAGCGGGTCCTCGACAATGTTTGGTTTCGTCAACCATGCTACTTCCCGACTCAACCATATAACATAGGGCCTTTTCCTTTAACCTGTCCTGCATACATGAAATCTATTCCAGTGAAAATTAGGCTGCCCAAGTAGGGTGTGAATAAAACTAAGTTGGCACCACCAACGATGTCTAAAAAAATATCCAATAAATGAAAAGTATATACAGAAATTATTATAATTAATAGGTAAACAATTATTACATTATAAATTAATATTTAATTAACCACATAAACATCTGGTTCCCAAGGACACAAAAACCTCAATAGCTTCTTTAGCTCATTCCATATCTGAATCATGTCACATATTCAATTCAGAATTTATATAACACACAAGATTACATTATCCATGTCGTTTAAATTCATTATTATGACCACTTGGAACCATATTACAATGACAATGTTTTGGGGGCAGACTGCCATGTCTATCACCCCATGAGTATTTGGATCATTAGTCCTTTTCTCACACACCATGGGTATTTAGAGAATCACTCCCTATCCCATACATTTAGCATACATGCTTGGTTAAGAACTCTAGGTTTGGAACCCCATGATTATTTGGATCATCAATCCATTTATCATACCTCATTTATCAATCATGCACAAACACACAAACACACACACACTCATATATCATGGATGTATAATGTCATTTCTAGCACCCTATTTCTCATTATTTCACACATATAATAACATATCACATTTTCACATGTATCTCAATATCATATGTTTTCACATTATCATGAAAACCCAGATTAATCAACATTATTACTCTTATAAAAATTAACCACCATGTTCTTCCTTTAGTTAATTAACCAATTAATTAATCTAAGAACATTAATTAATTCTGTGATTAATTAATCATACCAAATATCATTAATTAATTCAAAAATTAGTTAGTCATTTATGTAACGTATCAATTCCAGATTCCACCTAATAGTTCTCTAAGCCTGGTTTCCCACCTGGCCTCAAGTGCATCTCCCTAAACGCCATAGGCTGCTGACTAGTAGTGAGGACCAAGGTGATGATAGTGGGATGACTATACCCTCATTGGAATATAATAACATAGCAGAAAATAACATATATATAGTGGAAAAAATAATACTATACAAAAAGTAAACAACAAAAGGCTGATAATAAAAATAAACAGATTTAAAATAACATACAAAATGATTCATGTCACATGTTTCTAAGAAAATATCCAAACAAGTTATAATGATATCATATACAATACAAGATCCAAAAGGTACCAAAATAATAAAATTATTCCAACAACATCACAAGCCTAGGCTTGGTCCCATGCTCTTCTACTCCAAATTAGCATATCATGTACGCATACGAGGGTGCTTGTCGTTATCAACACCAGATGCATATAATCTATTTGGGACCAAAGCATGAACCAAAAAGGGCATGAGACTAAATCCATGTAGGCAACCATCCAAGGTCTGTGTCAATCTGTCAGTGAGTATGTACAATAGGCAATATATAATAGTGAAATCCATAATCTAGGAAGTAATCAAAGGTAAAAAATCCTACCAGCACTGGTTTCCATTTATTTAGTTAACACTTCATGTACATGGATTTTTAAAGGTCTCAAGATCCAGCCTAAGCTCTTAAATCCCTAGTATAGCAGTAAGTACAACAGATACCTTAGAAGTCTATCTAAGAAAGTATAAGAGAAGACCAAATCCAAGCTTGTGCATTGGCTTGGAAGATGCATCATAAGTAACTTCAATATTCAATTATAACGTGAGACCTTCCTTGACATTCCTAATATGGAATCCAAGTATCACTCCATGTGCCAATCTACCAACACCCTATAAGCCCATCCTGATGATCCACTTAAGGACCCAGTATCACTTTAGGTGTGGTATAATACCATGTCAACTAAATCCATCCATGGTGGTCCTATAGGGAGTCCCAAGTATCACTCATGACATATTCATGCCTCTTGATCCTATCCATGGAAGCCTTTTATATCCATGATTCACTTGGAGTTTATTACATAGCCTCTATGAGCCCGTCCATGGGATCCATGGTTCAATCACGACTTAACATTAATTATTAAACCCATTGAGACCATTCAAGGAATTATAGATAATCCAATGTTCACTCAATGGAACAAATTAAAATAAAAATTTAATTCCATCCATGACATTATAATATAATCCACAATTCACCTAATTTTATTTACCATTCAACCATAATAGGTTCAAGTTAATAATTTAATTACATGATGGGGACAAACCATAAGCATTTTAGAACTCACCACCAAGGGTCTCATAAGATAGGACCAAACTAGAAGTCTTGGTATATCATTACACACAAGTGAATCATTCAAAAAAAAAAAGTAACACATGAAAAAAACTATTATATGGCTTAAAATATTGGTTAAATCATGTGGTCAGGTTCATAGTTGGTTAAAAACATCCAAATATGCTTAAACAAGCATAGGGTCAAACTAGGTTCAATAGTAAAGTCATCTATCCCATACCCTTATCCAATTATAATACCATATAATAAAATTTTATAATGAAATTAATTTTTGAAAACCCACAAATGTGACTTAATTAATACTGCATAGGTACCCTAGGCCAAACAACCATAAATTGGTCAAACTGGGTACTCACCGAAGGGGTGCCCTTAATTCCAGAAAACAACCTATCACATGCATTGTAACACCTATTAAATTACATAAATGACAAAAGGTAATAACATATTTGATTTATAAATCAAGGCGATATCCCAAAAATGGGCGTGCAAAACTCCATCATATATAAATAGATCAACAATTCGAGAAAGGCAAGATACCACCTACCATATGCTTGTGCTAGATAGCCCATCCAGTATCAAGCTCTGATTCACAAAGGTTTGGAAAAAATCTTAATAATGGATGAATAATGAGATATTTTGGCATATTATCCTAAATACAAATAGCACAATTGTTATCTAGAATAATCGAATAAAGAAAAAAAGGAATCAAGGCATTACCATTGCAGATCTTTCGAGAAAAATGGTTCTTTATTATGAGAATGGACATAGAACCTGAAGAAAATACTAACTTAGTCTTCCAAAGGCACCCATATGCGACCCCCTTCTATTTAATGTGATAAAGATGAAATGTTTTGTTATAAAATTTTAATGGAAAAAATAAAGTTAACCAAAATATCAGGGTCTCACAGTTTCTACGCACGGTTAGGCAAACCATGAGGAAACCATGCTAAGCTCACTAGAAGTCTAGGTAACATCTCATAGTTACCCTACATAGTTTGACTAATCATTTGTTAACTATGAGAATGCCTCTATCAAGGTTAGATAAAATTGCAGAACTATTTTCATAGTCATGCACCCCAATCCATACAGTTTTCACTAAATGTGTGACCTCCTCTTTTCACCCAAAACTAGGATTCCAGGGTCCGGACCATTCCCAAACACCCCAGATACCTCTACGACCCCAACATGAATTAATTAAAGGCCATATTTAAGCAATTAAACTAATAAAGGATGAAAAAAATCATGATCCATACCTCTAAGAAGAACTAGTTTCTTACAAACTTACCCATTAAATAAATTCATCCTCGAATTTCCCATCCAAGGGTGGTGTAGAAGTATCTTAGAACAACTCATTCCATTGAGATCGAACATCAGCCTCCCCCTCCTAGGTCTCGTCATGTACTCTTCCATGCTACCATATCACCCATACTAAAGGAATGGACCATCCACAGAGAAGCTTCGTGATATGATCAACAATTCATATAGGATGCTCCTCAAAGGACACATCTACCTATTACTCAACCTCCTCAGGATAAAATAAATGATATGGGTCTTAATAGTATCGTCATGACTGAGAAACAAGGAATACATCATGCATAGACCAGTACCTATAGGGTAACTAAAATCGATATCCAACCAGCATGACCCTCTCTAAAATCTCAAACGCTCCAATGTATCTTATTGATAGATTACCCTATCTCCTGATCCTCTTATGTCCCAACCTCAGGGAAACATGTAGAAAAACATGATCCCCTAAATTGAACTCTAGAGGTCATTTGTGGTGATCAATGTATGATTTATGACGAGACTACACTATATCCATCCACTTCTGAATCAACTACACCTGCTTAGTGGTCTCTTAGACAAGATGATTTCCCAACATAGCTACCTCTCCTGCCTCTATCCAACACATGGGTGATTGGTATGGCCTACCATATAATGCCTCACATAATGCCATATGAGTAGTATCTTGAAAGATGTTATTATAGCAGAACTCCACTAGGGGTATGTGTTTCTCCCAAGAATCCCTAAAATCTAGGATGCATGCCTGAAGCATGTCCTCCTTCACCTGAATCGTGTACTCTGAATGGCCATCTGTTTGAGGGTGGTAAGCTATGCTTAGAAGCACCTATATACACATGTCCCCTTGTATCCATTTATATAAATGAGAAGTAAACCGTGCATCCCTATTTGAAATTATATAATGAAGAACCCCATGTAAACACACAATCCCACAGATCTACAACCTCCCAAGACCATCAACACTGAAGATTTTCTTGATAGATAGGAAATGTGAAACCTTCATGAGCCTGTCAAAAACAACCCAAATGACATCATTACCTCAAGGTGACCTCAGTAAACCCATCAAGAAATACATCCTAACATTATTCCATTTCCCCTTAGTAATTGGTAGCACTGCAAAAGTCCGGCTGGTCGTTGATGTTATACCTTCACCTGCTAATAGATGGAGTGCCTCATGATAAAATCAGATACATCCCTTTTCATACCAAGCCACTAGGACTAACAATGTAAATCCTGATACATCTTTTTGATGCTAGGGTGAACTTATTATATAGATGCATAAAAATCTCACATTATCTCCTCACACATGTATTCTAAAACCCATACATGACCATGAAAACACAGAACTTCATCCATGCTTAAGGTCCAACCAGGAGGAGGGTCCTCACCTGACATACTCTCCCATTGAATTGGGCCTTCAGAATATGATAGTTTCATCATCATCACTCTTTCTAGTATGGTAGAGGTAATAGCTATGGATGAAAGAAAATTATGTTCCTCACTTTTATCCACCACCAAATGCATCTTAGAGAACAAATCCATAAGCTTCTACTCACTATTTTCATGCATCTAAGTCCTCCTACTCAAAGCATTGACCACTTCATTGCATTTACCAGGTGTGTAGGAAATCTCAAATTCATAATACTGAAGGTATACAACCCACCTTCACTGCCTCCTATTCAAATCACACTGATTAGAAATATTCTTGGTGATTTTGTGGTCTGTGTACACCAAAAAATGCTATTTCATCAAGTAATGTCTCCAATAGTGTAATGCATGAACAACTACAGCTGACTCTATATTATTCTTTGGGTGATTTCACTCATGTGACCTTAATTACAAAGGCCCATAAACAACAAATTGATCTCTTTTATTAATCACTTATCCTAGCCTGAAACCGGATGTGTCACAATACAAGGTGTAACTCTTTTCCAGATGTGGAAAAATCAGTGTCAGTGATGAAGTCAATCTCCCATTCAGCTCCTAAATGGTTTTTTCATAGAAATATTTCAAAACATACATCACACTCTTTTTAGTCAGGCCAGACTATGATGTTTCAAAACAAGAGAAGTCCAATATGAAGCACCTGTAATAAACATCCGTACATTGAAAAATTAAACCTGAAATACTTTCTTCGGATGCTCCCAAGAAACTACCACTCTCACCTTATCTAGGATGACTGATACTCTTGTCTCTAAGATGACGTAACCCTGAAAATGAATATGATTCATCCATAAGTGAATTTTTTTGAGATTAGCATATAACTGATTCTCTCTTACTGTACTGAAAATGATCTCATGATGTATGGAATGGTCATGTAGATTATGACAATACACAAAGATATCATCCAAAAAAACAACAATAAATGAGTCAAAATAAGTATGGAAAACTCGGTTCATCAAAACCAAGAAAACTGCTGACACATTTGTGAGATCAAACGCCATGAACAAGTAGTTATACAGACCATACCAACTCTAAAATGTTGTGTGAGGTATGTATGATGATTTTACATGCACTTGATGATCACTGGATCTCAGGTCGATCTTGGATAAAAAGAGAGATACTCGAAGATGGACAAAGAGGTCATCTATCCTTGAACGAGGATACTGGTTCATATCCATAATATGGTTTAATTTATGTTAACCCATGCATAGCCTAGGGGAACCATCCAACTTTTCCACAAAAAGGACTAGAAAACCCCACAGAGAAGTACTGGGTTGGATGAAACACTTAGCCTCCAAATCCTCTAGCTTCCTCTTGAAATCTGGAAACTCCTTAGTATCCATCATGTAGGGAAGAATGAATACCAGTGAAGCACCTAGAACTAGCTCGATAGAAAACTCTACCTCTCTCACTGGAGGTAAACATGAAAATCCATCCCTAAATATGTCCCTAAAATGATCAAGCATTGGAGGGAAATCCATCGGACGTGTTCCCTGGTCATCCAGATACAAACACTAAAATAATAGTACATTAGAGGGGGTTATATTCAACCCCCTCTAAATTCATTTTATGTATAATTAGAGGGAGTTCTACACAACCCCCTCAAATCATCTAATTTATAGGGGTTATGAACGCCCTATAAATTCATTTTCTATAAAAATTAGTGGGGGGCTATGTACAACCCTCACTAATCATCGAATTTATAGGGGGTTATGGAACCTCTATAAATTCTTAAATTAGAGGGGGTTTTGAACCCCCTCTAATTTTTAACATTATTTTATTAATATCTAGTTTGATTTTAGATGGGGTTAAAACCCCATATAATATTTTATATCAGAGGGGGTTGAAAACCCCCAATAATGTTTTAAATTAGAGAGGGTTTAACCCCCATAAATTCTCATATTAGAGGGGGTTTAAAACCCCCTCTAATGTCTTCAAATTAGAGGGAATTCAAATCCCCCTTTAATATAATAGATTAAAAGGGGTTGAGAACCCCAACTATCTTTTAAAAATACACTTCCATAATATATTTATATATATAATTAAAACACAATATATAAATTTATTTAAAGACTTTATAATAATATATTGTATAAAATATTTATATGACTGCACTTAATTGTATTTATATGTATACAAAAATAAAATATACAATATTATGTACATTAATATATATTTATTTGTATAAATTGTAATTCATATAATATTAGTTATTTGTAATATAAAAGCATAAACATATTATATAAATATATACATAAATATAATTTATTTAAAAAATATATCATATAAAAACCCAATCTTGTGGTTTTTAAAAATTATAATATAATAATAACAAAAATATTTTCAAATTATATGTTTATTCTTTTATATTATATATAATAAATATTATATTATATATAATTTATAAAAATAAATATATATTAACGTACACAATATTACAAAATTATATTTAATGAAAAAATATAATAATGTTCATAATAATAAATATATGTATTGAAATACATTATATAAATATTTTTATAAATTGAATTTCATATATTAGTAGTTATATATAATATACATATTAATTATATATAATACAAAATTGTATTTCATATAACATTATAATAATTTTTGTATAAATTGTATTTCATATGAAATATTTGTATAAATTGTATTTCATATATACATATTTTATATACATGTATTTCATATAAAATTAATTATATATAATATTATACAATTAGACCAATAAATATAGATTAATAATCATAATAATAAATATATGTAAGGAAATACCATTATAGAAATATAATTTTTATGACGTTATATAAACACAATAAATAAAATAATATATATATATATATATTATAAATAAACATGTATATAATATATAAATATATATTTCAGTATATAAATAATTTACATAAATATATTTATTAATATATAAATATATGCATATATACATAACAAATATTGTATTTTAATATATATTTACTCAAATGAATTTATAAACGCATATAAAATATATAGTTTATATAAATGTATAAATTCAATATAATATAAATACATAAATACTTAATATAAACATTTATATATTAATTTATATAAATATATATAGGTTATATATTTATATGAATTTAAATAATTATTCAAATATTATTTATATAAATAAGATTCTTCTAATATATAAATATATTAATGTGCACATAAATTAAATAAATTAGATTTGCATTGTGGTAGGCGTGCGGTGTAGTTATGTAGTAGGTTTTCTATTCAAATCCCACAAGGGATAATTTTTACAAAGATGTTGTGTCCTAGTGAGCAGCCCGCATGGGACGGTTGGCCATGGGAATTGGACTGAGGGAAGTGTTGGAGCATGAAGGTAGGGCACCATAGGGAATTAGAGTGGAAGGGAGTCTGAGAGAATGAGTGGGCACAAGGAATTGGATTGGGTGATGTGGTAGAAATGGTAGCGTAGGGTGGGGGGGTGAGAATACGGTTAAAAAAATAAAAAAAGAGAGAGATTTAGGGGAAGTAGTGAAAACTACTCCTAAATTAATCAATAATTAGGGGGGGGGGGGTTCAAACCGCCCCTAAAGACCTCAACTAGAGGTGGTTTTAGTTATAACTGCCTCTAATACAAGAGATTCTATTAGGTTTCAATCAAAATTAGAGGGTGTTTAAACCCCTTATAATGTAACCATCACTAAAGTCAGCATTATTTTACCAACGGTTCTTCAAAACTACCTCTAACGACAATAGGTAGGCACATTATTAGCAGTTCCTCATAACTATTGTTAATACCTTCAGAAGGGTGAACGGAGTCCCATGATAATTGGAGGGAATGGGGAATTGGACTTGGTGATATGGGAGAAATGGTAGCTTGGGGTGTGGGGGGTGGGGGTGGGAATATAGTTTAAAAAAAGAGAATCCTTAGGGACGGTTCATATCGACCCTAAATCGCTCAATTAGAGGTGGTTTCAGTTATAAATGTATCTAATACAATTGATTATATTGTATTTAGATCAACAATATAGGGGTTTTAAACCCTTTCTAATGTAACCACTGCTAAAGTCACCATGATTTTACCAGAAGTTCCTTAAAACCACCTGTAACAACCTTAAGCGGGAACCTTATCTACGGTTCCTCATAACGGCCGCTAATGTAATTTTAAAGGGTTATAATACCATCAAAAGTCTAAAATAAACCCTATAATGTGGTCATTTTTTGTAGTGAAACTCACGTTCTAGGCTATCATCTTGCCCAACCCATGATGGTTAGGTCCAGCTCGACTCGCCTAGACAACCAATTCACCTTTGTGTATAAACTATCTGCCCTCTAGGGATGTGAAACTCACAGGGATAGAAATTGAAAAAGGCATGAAAGTAAACTATCCATTCCATCCCAAGAATGACATCAAACCTATGATCTTCAGGGCAAAGAGGTTCCATGAAAAGTGACACCCATTAACCTCAAGGGGGTACTCCTTGCACTGACACACAACTTCTATTTTCATCCCTAATGGAGTGTCTAACATCAGGACATCACCAGAAGAAAAAACACAGAGCCCAAAGATCTTCATGATGATAACATATATAAAACTATGTGAATCCCCTATATCTAAAAGTGAAAAAGATAAAATAGAGGCTACTAAAATAGTACCTATAACAGTAGAAGGTTTGGGATCCTACTCCTACTGGGTGTGTTGCATGGAAAAATTCTTGCCTATACCACGACCCTAAGACACTGCGTAACTACCCTCAGCTGATCCACCTTGATGTCTCTCTGAACCTAGGGTATAGCTACAATGGTAATGATCACCACCTCATCCTGAACAACCCGATGCATTCTACTTCCCTGACTGGCGAGAAGCTGTAAACCCTACTCTTAAATTGGTGATGGTGCAGACCCACTCTCAATAGCCACTGGTGGAAAAGTCCTACAAAAGAACTAAAGAGGACCCATATTACTGTAAGATCGACACTCGACTTGGTCCTTCAGACACTATAGCCTCATATTCCCCAGCCTAATTCACTAGTTACACCTCACCTAGCTAATGAAAGATACATTATTACTACTCACATCAACACAAGGAACCTCGAGACACCACTTCCTATTACCGGTCGAGATAATACTATATCTAGGTGCTGAACCACCCTAGATTGCACCTCCATATTCCTTCAAGTTACACAAAGTGATCGTCACCAGATTAACAATAGCAGAAACAATATTCAACCTGAATATGTTTATCTATGATCAGATGCCATACCTCAGACCATCCTCAAACCACATAGCCTTTGATAAATCGTCACCCATCAAAATAGGTGTGAAATTATGGAGCTCAGTAGTATGGGCAGAGTAGTCCATCACTGGAAATTCACCCTACTAAGGACACATAAACTATTGGGATTTATCATTCCATAGTGTCTCAAGATAGTAATAATCATAGAAGATTGTCTGAAAATCTTCCCATGCCATATCCCGATGACGCTTCACCTGATTAATCACATCCCACCTTCTCTTGGTGGAATCACACAACATATACATCACAAGATTTACCCTCATCTTAGGAGGCATCTATGAATGATCTAAGATCAAAAGTATGGCCTCCATCCATGACTCCACATCCTATGGTCCACCATCCCTAGAAAATCTAGTGGGGTATACTGTTGGAACACCCATGTCAGCTCATCCATAGACATAGAAGGACATGGTGCTCCCTGAAATATTTGCATGAACCTCATAAAGCCTTCATGGAACTATGTATCTACACTTACGTCTGATTTTAGTGCTAGTTCTACACCTGGAATAACTATAGGACCCATAGGTATCCCATATCCTACCACCTCCAGGGTATGATCATCACCACCCTCCAAGTGTGCAACTAGAGGTCGTCATGGTGGCATGACTCTACAAGGTCAAGCACACACCTTAGTTCTAGATCAAAACAATGTCACAAATCAAGAGTGTCGATCAAACATGATAGGTTAACAATATTCATATAAATAGACACCCCTATGGTTTACCCAAGGGGAAGGTCTAGGTTTAAAACAACAAGAACCACTACTGAATGCCCACTACTAAGGTCAAGTCTTTTCAAGTTCTATACCAACAAAAAATTTAAGTTCGCTTTATTTTCACATTTATTCCATGTTTTAGGCTGATTCTACATTACAAACTTGAATTGGCACTCATTTCAATATTATCAAATTCCTTTCTCAAAGGAAACCAATGGTATGCCGAATTTTGACCCATGGCGGCCTGTACTCCCCACGAATTAGAGCTTTTTATCCAAGTATTGAACATGGTAACACAGTTCAATATAAAGCCGAAAAAAGATCCACCAAATTTTGATCCAAGAGGGCCCATACACCTTAGAGACCAAAAATTGACATCCATACAATTTGAAACTGTAGCATATACCAATTCACCTATCACAACAGTAGGCATATCTATCATGGTACATATCACAACAACATGTAATCAGTAATTCTTCTAAATGGTATGGTAAGAATTCCTGGCATGTGATTTCTAGCAAGTGTCTATGTGATCCATGAAATTTCTTACCCTCATCTCACCGGGTTTCAAAAAAATATATCCCTGATAATATCAATAATATCTACACAATATAAGTGCGTCACCCAATGGGGAAATCGAATCAACTGTAACAACTCAAAATATAAAATTCACAATTCAATTCAAAGAAATTTGACTTTTCCCTATATGCGATGTAGCTAATCCTTGGCACAACTTATTACCATATCCAAATTTCTTCCTATCAAAATATATCAGTGAAAAATAGTAAAACAAACCAAAAAAGATGTCGCAGACACCACTTTTAAACGTCTCGGGTCCAGATGCCACCAAACATTGCTCTGAGCCCAGTTGGCCACATGGCCTCAAGCACATCTCCCCAAATGCCAGAGGCTTCCGACTAGTAGTTAGGGCGAAGGGGATTATAGTGGGGAGACTATGCACTCATTATCATAGTAGAAAATAGTATAAAATAACATACAAATAGTATAGATAACAATACCATAAAATAGAAGTAAATATTGAAAGAATAGTAATAAAAAAAACTTGATGTCTTTTCATATACAAAATGATTCATGTAACATGTTTCTAATAAAACAACCAAACAAATCACAAGTCTATAATATACATTACAAGACCCAAAAGGTACAAAAATAACAAAATTATTCCAACAACATCACAAGCTTAGGGTTGGTCCCATACTCTTCTGCCCCAAATCAGCATATCATGTACCCATAGGAGGGTGTTTGTCCTTATCGACACCTACATATATATAATCAATTTGAGACCAAAAAATGACCCAAATACGGTGTGAGAATAAATCCCAATACCCAAACACTCATGGTATATGAAAATCTATCAGTGAGTATATACAACAGGTAGTGTATAACAGTGAAAGAAATAAGCTAGAAAGTTCTCAAAGGTAAACAATCCTACAAGAACTGGTTTCCATTTAGTCAGTTATCATTTCAAGTACATGGATTTTTACAAGTCTTAAGATCTGTCCTAATCCCATCAATCTTTCATATAGTAGCATGAACAAAATATACTTTAAAAGGATATCTAAAAAATTATAAGAGAAGACTGAATACAAGCTTGTTCCTTGGCTTGACAGACACATCCTAAGTAAATTCAATATTCAATTATAACTCGAGATAATTCGTGACATTCTTAAGTTATAAATAAAGTATCAATCCAGGTTCCAATATACCAACACCCTATAAGCCCGTCTTGGTGAGATTCTCAAGGACCCCGTATCACTGTAGGTGTGGTGTAATTTCATGTCAACTGAGCTCATCCTTGGACGTCTTATAGGGAGCCCCAAGTATCACTCATGACATATTCATGCCTCTAAATATCATCCATGGAATTTTATAAGATCCATGATTCACTTGGTATTTAATATAAATCCATTATGAGCCGATCCATGTTATCTATGGTCCCCTCACGACTTAACATTATTTAGTAAACCCATTAAGCTCTTCCATATAATTACAGAGAATCTAAGGCTCAATCAAGGGACTAAGGTAAAATAGATGTATAAGTCCATCAATGGAATTAAAAAATAATCCATGATTTACCAAATTATATTTACCATTAAAATATAATGGGTTAAAATTAATAATTTAATAACATGCTGGCATCAACCCATAATAATTTTACAACTCACCACCAAGGGTGTCGTATGCTAGGACCAACCTATAAGGATTGGTCTATTATTAAACACATAGTTTTCACTTAAATAATATTCAGTAGATTCAAAAAACTATTAGATGTTTTAAAATATTGGTTATCTTATGTGGGTAAGTTCACAGTTAGAGAAAAACATCGAAACATTCTTAAAAATGCATTATCTCAAACATGATTCAAGGGGAAAGTCACCTATCCCATACCGTTATCCAATTATAATACCATATAAAAACATGGAAAAATAATTCAATAATAAAATTAATTTTTAATAACCCAGAAATGGGACTCAAGACATACGTTATAGGTACCCTAGGCCAAACGACCATAAATTGGTCAAATTGGGCACTCACCCGAGGGGTGGCCCTTAATTTAGGAAAACAACCTATCACATGCATTGTGACACCTATTAAAATATCTAAAGTACAACAGGTAAGAATAGTTTTGATTTATAAATCAAGGAGACATCACAAAAATGGGTGCATGAAACTCTGACCTATATAAACAACTCGAAAATTAGTGAAAGGAATGATACCACCTACCTTATGTTTGTGCTAGATAGCTCATCCAATACTAAGCCCCGATTCACCTTGGTTTGGGAGAAATCCAAAGAATGGACGAAGAATGTGATATTAGGGCATATAATCCTAAATCCAAATAGATCAATTGATATCCAAAAGAATCTAATAAGGATAAAAATGAATTGAGGAATTACCATTGAGGATCTTTGGAGACGAACAATGCTTGATTCGGAGAAAAAATGGAGAATTTGAAGCCAATCCTACCTTAGGCTTCCAAAGGCACCCATATATGGACCCCCATTTCTATCCAACATGATAAAGAAGATATATTTAGGTTATAAATATTTTAATGGGAAAATGTTAAATTTACCCAAAATATCTGGTTCACACAGCTTCTGTGCACGATTTGGAAAATCGTGCAGAAACTCTGCTCACCTCACTAGAATTTTGGGGCACAGTGCATGGTTACCCCACATGGTTTGAATAACTGTACAGTAATCATGCCAATGCCTCAATCAGATTCTGATATAACTATAGAACTGTTTTCACAACCATGCACCCCAATCCTCATGGTTTTCACTAACCGTGCAGCCTCCTCTTTTCACCAAAAACAATGGTTGTTGGGTTTGGATAAGCCCCAAACACCCTAGATACCTCCATGACCCCAACATGCATACATAAAAGCCCGTATTTAATTAATTAAACTTATAAATTATGGAAAACTCATGATACTCACCTCAAATAAGAACCAAGTCCTTGCAATTTCACAATCTCAACATCTAATAATTAATTCACCAATTAGTTATTCTAAATTTAGAATTCAAAAATTAGATAATTAACTCAACAATTAATTATACCCAATTTTTCAATTCAGTACATTGATAAATAATTCACTAATTAATTATCCCTATTCTACAATATCTATTATTAAATAAAATACCAAATTCCTCAATTAATTATTTGGCCACATTAATTAATTTTAGTTGGAATTCTAATTTCTAGAAGAACTATAGAAACTCTAAGAACACATACACATAATTGATAATAATACTATGGGATTTGAATAATATACCACCAATATCATGTTTTATGAAGAATGATCTCCAACAGAATTCCCCAAAAATGAGTAGCATAACAACGTAGATCAGGATCTAGATCTCAAACTATAAATCAAGATTAAACATAAAAATATTTCATAATTCTAGATATAGATTTAGAAAATATAAGATAAATTCCTACAAAAAAGAATGAGATAAGAAAAGACGATTAATATGAATGAAACAGAATAAGATCCACTAACCAGGAGGGATGTGTAAATTTAGTCTGGGATTCAAATCACGAAGAACAGAGGTTAGGAAGGATTGGAATTCATCCAAAGAGCTCCAAAATCATGAAAGACCACCTATGGTCAATTGGGGGTCAATTTGGGGTTAATTTTAGGGTTTAGGTAATTAAAGAATTAATTTTTAGGAGGCATTATTTCTCGTAAACAGTTTGCTGGGCATGATAGGATGGTTTTCCCTAATTGTGCACCTTGACTATGTGCCTAATTTTAAGGGGTGTATGGTTACTCCTAAGAGGGAACATGATTTGAAAAATATGTGACCAACTTGAAATTCCCCTCTATCCATTGTTGAATTGTATCCTGGGATGGGGTGCACGATCAGAGAAAACTGTGCACCAACCTTGCACAACCCAAAAATATACATCTTCCTCAAAATTACACCCAAACAAACACCAAGTCAAAAAAACTCAAATGATGAATAAAGATTACCTAAAATCAAGCCTAATACAACTCCATAAATTGTTGGGATCTAACAATCTCCCCACTGTATAACAGATAATCCTCTAGATTCTCTCCTAAGCATTACTAAGATTCTAAGCCAAAATGATTGGACAATTTAGCCCCATATCTTCTTCCCTTTCCCATTTTTATTCCTGTTCATGTCTATGTTATCACAATACATAGACTATCAACATAGTATTTCTAGGAAACACATTTTCACTACGATCTAGCATATATATCAGATGCTCCTCAAAGGGAACATATATCTCAAGGTCAAATCCATCCTCATTGATCACATGATAAGGGTCAAGGTGATTCCACCATAGCTATGAGACTTGGAAAACATTATGGATAGCCTTGTATTTATATGGAATATCGAATCAGTATTCCACAATCCCAATTTTCAACATGACCTCAAAAGGTCCAACAAACATGGGTACCAACTTGTCTTTCATCTATATCCCGCATTAAATACACCTAGGTGACACTCCGAGGAATACACAATCACCCTATGTAAACTATAGGTTTTTTTATTTCTATGAACCTGTGAATTATGTATACTATGAGCCATATACATATGAATCTAAATTAGCTATAACTAATGTGACATCTCCTACACAATACGCAGACCCAACAACTTTGAATCACCCACCTCCACCCAGCATAAAGGCGGTCTGCATGGCCTACCATATAGAGCCTCATATGGTTCCATCTGTATCATTTATAGATAACTTTTTTTCTAGGAAAAATCATCCAATTATGGGTGCTTCTCCTAAGATCCACCAATGTCAAGGACACATGCTCATAGTATATCCTTAAGCACTTGTACAGTGTGCTACGAATTCCCATTTGTTTATGGGTGGAAAGCCATACTCAAGAAAACCAATATACCAAGTGCCTTCTGTAATCCATTATTGTTACTAGAATTAAAGCACAATTCATGGTATGAAAAAATAGTCCATGGAGCACCATGCAGACAGACTATCTATTGAACATACAAAACTCTTAGATGGTCTACTAAGAATGTTTCTCGTATAGGCAAGAAATGTGATACCTTCTTCAGTATATCCAGAATAACGCAAATAACATCATTCTTCTTAGGAATCCTTAAGAGACCCACCACAAAGTCCATAGTCACATCATCCAACTTTAATTCCGGAATGGACAATTACTGTATCAAATATCCCGGGGTTTATTCTCTTTATTCACCTACTGACATGTGAGGCCTCATGTCACAAACCTTTTTATCTACTTTTTCATGCCTGACTACCACAACTGTTGTCATAGGTCACTATACATTTTGGTCACACCCAGATGTACCACCCACTTCAAGTCATGAAATCACACATCAACTCCTCCTACATACTCATAGAAACCACAAACCAAGTGTTGACATAGATGATTTCACAATCTTCTATGCCCCAATCAGAATGTGAATCCCCACCTTCAAGGATTTCCCTAATAGTTAAGCACTTTAGATCCTCATTCTTCCTATCTCTAATCCAGATCAGAAGTATAGAATAAATTGAAACTGATATGAGAATCTTATGCTCCTAACTCTATGGAACCACAATGTGAATTTTATCCAGTAAGGTCATCAACTTCCACTCAACATTGGACTTATGAACTACCTGAGTTTGATTTTTCCTAATCAAAGAATCAGCCAAACTATTTCTATTTCCAAGATAATATGCCAGCTCAAAATAAATTGAATAGATATACTAAACCCATATCCACTTTTGGAGATTCAAATCTCATTGTGAAAATATTTACTTCAATCTCTTTTGATCAATATACATTGTAAAATTTCTCCCAATAGATAATTACTCCAACACTTCAAAGCATACACAACTTCTTCCAACTCGAGGTCATGCACAAAGTAGTTGGAATTCATGAGGCCTCAAATTCTAAGACCCATACCCCACTACACAATATCCCTACATCAATAATGCATGGATTCCAATCCCAGATGCATTAAAATACACCATATACTCCTCACCCGACTTAGGTAGGATCAATATCGGTGATGATGTCAACTATTTCTTTGTCTACAGGAAGGAATTATCGCAAAATTATGATTATTAAAACTTTATCCCATTTTTGGTCAAGATCATAAGTGGGATTTCTAAGTGGAAAAAGTCTTGGATGAACCTTTTCTAGTATCCCAATAACCACAGAAAGCTATGGATGTTGAAAAAATTATTGGGATGCTCCCAAGAAACCACTTCCTTCACTTTTTCCAGGTCCATCAACTAACCTTACTCTAAAATTATATGACCTAATAAGTATACCTAATTGATCCAAAACTAAAACATAGATATCTTTCCATATATTCGATGCTCTCTCAGTGTACTTTGGATGATGTCAAGGTTTTGGGAAAGATCATCACGAGTCATGAAGTACACAAAGATATAATCCACAAACATTACCCCAAATTGATCCAGGTATGGATGTAAAATTATATTCATTAAGAACACAAACAACTATAGTCTATTCGTTAACCTAAAATACATTAATAAGAACTCATAAAGGCCATAACTGCTTCTAATTGCAGTCCTCAGTATAACAGAAGTATGAACTGTCAACTGATGATACCCCGATATCAGGTCAATATTTGAGAACACATAAAATCATCTCAATTGTTCAAACATATCATCTATATGTGGAAGAGGATATTGATTATTCATAGTCATCCGATTTAACTTCTTGAAATTGACACATAAGTGAAAACACCCATCATCTTTTTTTGCAAACGACACCGGTGAACCCCATAGAGACATACTCAGATGGATTAATCATTTTCCCTCCAAATCCAATAGCTGAGTCTTGAGATCTTGAAGCTCCATTGGTACCATTATATATGGTATAATAAAGACAATATAATCACTTTATTTGATCTTAATAGTGAATTCCACATCTATCTGAGGTGGTAGTCTTAATAAATCTTTAAGAAAAACATCTTGGAACCTGACCACCATGGGTGGAACAATGTCTTGTTTCATATCCCTATAATCTAGATATAGACTTTCAATCTAGATTGTGAGCCCTCCCAGTTTCTACATAATTATCCTTACATGGTCTGCCTGGATATCCTATTTTCCACAAAGAATATACTTTTCACCCATAGGAGATGTAAAAATAACTCTCCTATAGTAACAACCAATGTTGGCTCAGAATGTGACTAGCCAGTCCATACCCATAATTCGGTTGAAGCCTGACATATCAAGAATATAATGATACCACTGAAGGAAAAACTCCCTGATCTCAAGGGAACATCTGTTATACAAATATATTTCCATAAAACATGCTCCCAAGAATGTATCTATCATCATTGGCTCGCTCAAAAACTCTACTTCCAGGATGAAACCCTTAACAAGTTTTGTAGATATAAGGTAATGATAGTAACCTGTATCAAATAAAAAACTAGATAATATAGAACATATAAGAATCCTACCTCTTACCATTTATGGACCAACCTTGATATTGAAATGTGTAGGATTCACTACATGTAATTTTCCTACCCATCATCCCTGTGGTGTAGCCTGACTCCCATGAGTTTGACCACTTTGTTGATATGGGTGATCTTATAGAGAAGCACCACGTCCACTACCTCTACCACGTCGTCTAGAGGAACTCTAGTACCCAGACTGATATGGTTCATAAGACCCCCTTCATGCAGTCTAGTTTTCTCTAGCTACACCATCACTAAGAATCTTTATTAATTTACTACAGAGCCTTTGTAGATGTCCCATCTTGACACAACCTAGACACTCCATTGGTGGGAAGGGAAAATGTTTAGGGAAGTAACCCGTCCCACCACACTAGTGGAAAATAACTTGGGTAAGATCCTACATAACTGACCCCTTGATTAGACAATTTTATTTCCAATGATTTGGGAGAATTTATCATAATACCAATTCCTATTCTCAGAAGAGGTACCTTCAAGTAATCGAGATGAAGCCAAAAATTCTTCTATAGAATCCTCCTTCAGTTTCCCCTCTAAGATGAGTGCCTGATTTAGCACTTCTAAAATATTTTTAAGCCTAAAGATATTCACCTTGGACTTAATTTCACACTTAAGTCCATTCTAAAATCATTTTTTATGAAGTAGCCTCATCTACCACCAATTCTTGAATAAAGAATTGTAAACCTGTAAAGTGTCCAACATAGTCCATTATGGATATACTCCCTGGAGTCAATCTCAGGAACTAAGCTTCTATTTCTTACCTTAGTGCCTCTGGATAAAAGTTCTCAGAAAACATATCCCAAAATTCCTTCCACTCTATAGTCTCCAACTCTCCATCCAGAGTTTGTATGTCCTACCATCACTTCTCTTGACAACATAACATATAAGCATCCATCTTGAATCTCTTCTCACCAGGTGTCTCCAAGTTGTCAAGTTTAGTCTAAATAGAATCAATGCAAAACTCAACTCCCTTGAGTCCACCCACTCCACCAAAAGTTAGAGGGTGAAACAAATAGAACTCTCCTTTCAGGTATGACATGTTTTTCACAACCCATCATGGGTCTCTTTACATGAATTGCATGAAACAAGAATATTTATCTCGAAAATTCTCTCATAATTCCTCAACTAGCACTATCGCTGCCTCAGGTTCTACTACTGGTGGCACATCTCCATCTATACCTTATATCATCCTCTCAACATGCATCATTATGAAGGAATATCTCTATAATTACAAACAAATGTATTAGGACTCATAACATAAAATTGTCACAATTATGTAAGATGGAAATAAAAATAAGTCACAATAAGTCTTTTCCAAAAATCTTGCAATGTGGTCAAAACAGTTGTGCTAGTACTACCCTTAACCATCTTACAACTAGGTCTTGCTTAATATGGGTAACCACATTCTAATTTTTAATTTTTCTTACCAGACACCCATTTATTCACAATTTGCATCATTTTTTTCCAACTCTCAATTTCACGTCAGGAACCTTTATGATTTCAATTTGAATAAAGTAAACAAAAAAATTTAAGTTCAACAACTTACACAAAACCCATTTTCCCAAGAATACATAAAAATGATGCATGTCACAAAATAAACCTGATTTTCTAGAATGATGCATGAAAATTAACTCTGATGTTATGCCATACCGTGAGTCAATTATCAACAATTTTTCAAAAACAATAATCATATCACAGAACAAGTGAATTAATCAAGGTGAAATAATATTCAACTGCAAAACAAACATCAAAAACAACAATTCCACTATGGGTACTTTGGTTTTCCCTCATACCATAGTTAGAAACTCCCATGCACGAGCTCATTAACAAGGACTAAATCTTCTTGGTATCCTATCTACCTTTCCCCAAATAGTAAGAAAAAAGAAAAATAAAAGAAAACTACTTTGATACCTTTTTGTAACATCTCGGCCTAGGTTCCATGCACCAGTTCCATGAGATGGACCACCACATAACCTCAAGTGTGCCTCCCTATATGTCGGAGGATATCGAATAGCAGTGATGGTATCATAAGTCGATAATGGGGAGTCTATAACCTCTTTCATTAGAGTAATACTCCAGCAAAATTAAGTAATCAAAAAAAGAATAACTGATAATAATAAAAATACCAATATCACAAGTCAATCAAAGTAGGAAATCAAATATCCAAACTAAATCAGAAAACATTCCATCTTAATATACATGTCAAGTGTGTAAAATGTGAACTCAAAATAAATACACTAATGACTCCCAAGAGGGTCCCGTACCAGGTAAGATTCCCTCCACCATGATCCATCTTGACTCATCCATTTAACACATGTCCTTTACCCTTAACCTATCCTACATCCTTGTAATCTATTCTGGTATTGACCAGGTAGTCTGGGTAGGGTGTGAGTATAAATCAGTTGGCCACCCCCAACGGATTCAAAAACAATATCCAGTCAATAAAAAGTGAATGTAGAAAAAATTACAATGCATAAGTAAAAAAGTTATTACATTATCAATTAATATTTATTTAACTGCATAACCACCAGGTTACCAAGGACACCCAAACCCGAATACTTGCTTCATATCATTTTGGGTATAAACCATGTCACATACTCTATTCAAATTCATATAACTGATGTGATTAGATTATCCATGTAATTTTAATTTCTTATTAAAGCCACTTGTAACCATATTCCAATGCTAATGTTATGGGGGGTATAATGACATGTATATTACCCCATGAGTATTTAGATCATCAGTCCTTGTCTCCCACCCCATGAGTATTTTGAGAATTAGTCCCTATTCCATATATTTAGCATACATGCTAGTGAAGAACGCCATGTATAATACCCAATGATTTTTTAGATAATTATTCAATGTGTCTCTGCTCATTTATCAATCATGCATATATATATTTCATGGGTGTATAATATCATGTTTAGAACCCTATTTATCATTTATTCACACATATCATAAAATATCACAACATCACATGTATTTCAATATCACATGTTTTTACAATATAATGACACCCAAGATTAATCAACATTAATCCTCTTATCACAATTAACCACCATAATATTCCAATAATTAATTAATCAATTCATTAAACTAAGACCATTAATTAATTCTGTGATTAATTAATCATACTAATCCCCTTTAATTATTTCAATAATTAATTAGACATTTCACAATCTCAACATCTAATAGTTAATTAACCAATTAACTATTGTCAATTAACAATTCAACAATTTGTTAATTGACTCGGTAATTAATTACCCCCAATTTCACAATTCAATACTTGGATAATTAATTCACCAATTAATTATCCCTCTTTCACAATTTCCACTATTCAATCAAATCCCCAATTCCTCAATTAATTAATTGACCACAATAATAAATTCTATTCGTAATTTTAATTGCTAGAAGAACTATAGGAATTATACAATCACATACATATAATTGATAAGAAGACTATGGGATTTGAATAATAGACCACCAACTTGTAGTTTGATAGAGAATTATTTCCAACAAAAATACCAAAAATTGAGCTAAACAACGACGTAGATCGAGATCTTGATATAAAACCCTAAATAAAGATTAAAAAAAAGATATAATAATAGTAGATATAGATCTAGAAATATATAAAATAACTTCCTACAAAAAGAATGAGATAATAAAGGAGGATGAATGAGAAAGCAATGGAATAAAATCCATTTAACTGGAGGGAAGTTGATCTTTGATCTAGGATTCGATTCCTGAAGAATGGAGGTCAGGATGGCTTGGAATTCATCTAAAGAGACCCAAAATCATTAAATATGACCCATGATAGAATGGGAGTTGATTTAGGGTTTATTAGGGGGTTTAGGTAACTAGGGAATTAGTTTTCGGGAGACGTTATTTCCCCTACATGGTTTTCAGGGCGGGGGTGTGTTGTTTTCCCCAACCGTGCACCATTTTTGTAAGTGGGTAGGGTTAATCCTAATAGGGTTCATAGTTTGAAAAACCAACCACCAACTATACAATTCCCCTCTCTTCAGATCAATTGGTTAGCTGGGCTGGAGCGCATGGTTAGGGAAAACCACACGCCAAACGTGCACAACCCTATAATTTTATTTTTTTCTCAAAATTCCACCCAAACACACTCCAAGTCATAACAAAAACAAAAAATTACTCAAACAAGGACAAAAGAGTTCTGGAAATCAATCCCAATACAACCCCAAAAAAGGCCAGGATCTTGAAAAATATATTATAAAATAACAAAAAATGATTAATACATATATATAAATTGTATTTATATAAATAAAAAATAAAAATATATATATTTATTGTTATATAAATCATATTTAAAATTATATAAATATGTGTATATAAAATATGGTTCCCTTTATCAGTACTAACAAAAGAATTGATAAATGGAACCCTTTATCAGCACGAAATGAAGTGGTAATAAATGGTATCATTTATCAATGATAAAAAAAGAGCTACCAATGGGTTCAATGTTATCAAAGATTTTTTAGAGCTAACAAATTATAAATTTATCATAAACATTAGTTATCAATGATAAAATTCTTCAGTTTATCATTATTTCTCAGAATTTATAAATTGTATCATTGAATATTTTAAAATCTATAATAGTGTTTTCTTATATTAAAGGATGAAGTAACCCATGTTTTTGTGTTGGGGATCTTGGTTTTTCATGAATTATTAAAAATAAGATAATGTGGTGATGTACAGTTTTAGTAATGATCATGAAAAATAATTATGTTGTTTTACTCTTAAGTTGGAGTTAGGATTTGAAAAAAGAAGTTAGCTATCTTTAGAGTGAATTAAAATCATTGAGATCTCAAATTAAGTTCATGTACAATGTGATGTGAGAATAAGGTCTCATAACACATAATTTATATGAAAGATTAATTATTTCTTTTTTTTATCATGTGATGGAGTCATGGAGGAGTAGAGGTGAACATCTAGGGGTTGAAATCTCAAAATGAGGGTGTAATATCCAAGATTATTTTAGTTATTCTCCTTTTCATATTGAAAAAATTCAATTAAGGGATAATGTTATGGATAAATTGAGTGTAACAGAGGTTGTAAATTATTAATTTAATTTTTTATTTCTTTCTTAAATTATGGATTACACCTTATAAAGGTGTATTTATAATTTAGTAATATTTTTAGAATTATTTCTTGAGCCTTTTTGATTGTGTATCTCCTATGGAAGATCTTGTGCTTAACATTATGAGAGTCCAGGTAAAAAATTATTGAGAAGGATGAGAAATAAATTTTCAAGGATGAATTATTTGAGTGGTGTATCTATTGTAGAGGTACTAAAATATTAATTTTGGAATTAGTGAAATTTGAAGGGAATTTTTTAATTTTTTTCACTGAATGAGTAAAATCTTAATTTAAACCAGCAAACACTTTGATTTAGTTTTCTAATGGATCCATTGAGTTTAGAATATATTTTTTACACCCGAGTTGACATTTGGTTTCTATTAATAGAGTTTTGAGCTACAACGTAATTGGTGATTTAAATAAATAATATTTCGAATTCCACATATTCGTTTTTTCCTATTTTTAGAGAAAACCTATTAATTTTCATGAAAGGTTATCCCAAAAAAAATTGACCACACCATTTATCCTAGAATGCATTTTTTTAATTAGTGTGGAAGTTATGTTAATTTTTTTGGATGAATAATTTCTTCAAATTTTTTAAAATCAAATTAATTAATTTATAGCACAAAACATTTATTCAATTTTATCCATAAAAAATCTTTAATTGGAAATTCATCAGCTCTAGGAAAATCAAGAAATTTTATTTTATTTTATGGTTATATCAATTTTCACGGGGATCTAGAATCATCTCAAGCATGTTCCAAAGTATCATTTTATCATTAAATAATAAAAAAACATATAATTGATCATTTGACATGGGGATCAATAATGAAGCCTAAAAAATTTGTGTGGGAGTTGGAGGATCTAGTGGCCACCCTTCTAGTAGGGTCCTCTAAGATTGGTTTTTCAATTTTTTAATGTTATGAATCTGATTTTGTTATATAATAAATTTAAAATTGTGATAATTTGAATATATTAATTCTTTATTAATCTTAAAATAAAATTGAAAATGTTAGTTCTTTTCAATAGTGTTGAAAATTAATTTTTTTTTTAATTTAAATATGAATGGGAACTCTATTACTACTATGATGATGTTGGGGTAAATCTCAAATATAGGGAGTCTATTATAGGAAACAAAATTGTTGATTAGAAAAATTAATCTATCAATGATGAATTTAGATGCAACCAATAATTACTCTAAGATTCAAGGAATAAGAAATTAATTTTTCAATAATAAATTTATACGGAACTAATAATGATGAAAAAATTAAAAGAATCAACCCTTCCTTAATATTTTTTAATATAAATTGTCATTTTTTTCAAATTAAAATTAAGTTTTATCCTTCCAAAAATTTATCCTAGAGAAGAAATAATTTTTTTGAGTCTATAGCTATTTTTCTCCTATAATCATCACTAGTGATCAATTTTATTTCCATAAATATACCCTGAAGTTTTATTAGAGGGTTTGAAGGTGATTTTATATGATAAGAGAGTTTTGGGAAATCTATCAAGGATCAATCAATTATAGTTGTAAAAATACTCTAATATTCATTGTCTTCCTCTACTTATTCCTAATCTTTTCCAAAAATATTTTTCAACCTCCATGGATAATTGTGCTACTCAAACTTTGATTCTCAAATTGGTGAAGGATAATTAAGATAATTGGTGTATGAAAATTCGATAACTCCATGAAACTCAAGATATCATGGCTATCATGAAGGATGGATACATCGATCCTGAATAGAAGGCAACATAGGCTACTCTTCTAGATATTCAAAAGGAAACTCTTCATGTGGAATGTAAGAGAGATTTCTAGGCCAAATATATCATCTTTCATGGCCTTGATAAATACACATTATAGATAATTTCTTCTTTAAAAATGTTACAGGAGATGTAACACCCCGCAATGTTAAAGGGTTAAAACACTAAATAATATGAATCATGTTAGAAAAGTGAACCTTTATTTTTTGGATGCTATCTAATTAGAACTCCATATTTAAGAATTCTTGGATTGGAGTAGTGATGAGGATGGGTGGCAATTGAGGAAGTTTCCCAAGGTGTGTGTGAGTGAGAGAAAAGCACAGTAGAAAGAACATGTGTTAGCCTATGGGGACGATCATTAGTATGATGACCTGTTTTGGAAGATGGATGGGACATAGTGAGATGACCACATGTCTATCTAGAAACTTGTGGTTATTCATGGGATTAGACCCCAATATCCATGTTAAGGCAGGGTGCCTATTTTTTTAGCGGGCCCTAGTTATTACATTTATATCAAATCTGGTTCTCCAACTTAAGTGTAGTGGAACTACCTGGGTTGGGATGTTGGATCCACAAAGAGAATGTTCTGATCTAAAATATGGGTGAATATAACACCCTAGAATGTTAAAGGGTTAAAATATGAAATGATATGACCTATTTTAACTAGGTACACCTTTCTTTTTAGAAGCCTACTTGACTAAAACTCCATAGTTATGCATTCTTGGATTGGAGTATTGATTAGGATGGGTGACCTTATGAGATTTTTCCTAAGGTTTGTGTGAGTGAGGGAAAAGAAGACTGGAAAGAACATGTGTTGTCATGTGAAAACATTAGTCTAATGCCTACTCCGGCATGTGGGTTGGCCCTAGGGAGGGGACCTTGTGTCTGTTGGGTAACTAGTGGTTCCTAGTGGGCCAAGACCCAATAGTCATGTTAAGGAAGGGTGCATGTGATGTAAGTGGGGCCTAGTTTTTACATGTGATATGTGAATACCTTCATAAAGTATTCAAATGTACCAAAAAAATGTAGAAGATATGACATAAATCTTCATTAATTTGTTCTATAAAGGAGGGGTGATTGTAACATCCCATAATTTTAAAGGGTTAAATGACTAAATGATATGAATCATGTTAACAAGGTGCACCTTTATTTTTGGGAGCCTTCTTTATTAAAACTACACAATTAATTATACATGTCGTGGAGTATGGATTAGGATGGGTGACATTCTAAGAAGTTTTACAGGGTGTGTGTGGGTGAGGATAAATACCCCAAGAAAGAAAATGTGTTGGATTGTGGGGAAAATAATTTGTCTGATATCATGCTCAGGCATGTGGGTGGGCCTTAAGGACGAGATCATGTGTCTGTGGGTAAAATAGTAGTTCTTGGAAGGATTTGAAATGATATCAATGTTAAAGAAGGGTGTCTGTGCTTTTAGTGGGGACCCGTTGTTACAGGTGATATGAGAAGACCTTCATAATTCATTCAAATAATCCAATGAAATTAAATGGACTTGACATTGATCTTTATGAGGTGAGTTCAAATCTATTTCTATAAAACCTTCATAAAATGTTACCTTGTATTATACCCAAGTAATGTTAGTGGTTAACTATATTTGAAGAAATAAAGAAAAACTTTATGACATTTGGGTATGTGAGAAATTTTTTGTGATAGTTAGATTCAAAATTTTATTACATAGTCATTTCCCAGGAAGAAATCATAGACTTAGAGACAATTGTTTTCAAATAACTCATGGAATCTCTACAATACCATGAATTAAAGGTTAATAAATGAAGTAATGAAAATGGAGTGGAGTATGATTTTAAGTCAAAGGTGTATCTAAACTTTGAAAAGTAGCAATGGGGGAAATTTAAAAGAGGTTAAGTTAGAGGATTTAATGGGAAAGAAAATAAATCCAAAATGGGAGAATGAGGTGGAAGAATCCAAAATGAAGGAGGTCATGGATAATTTTTTTTTACTACATGCGGATGAGGAAATGGAAGGACGGGATGGTCATTAGACTTATGGCCCTTTTCGGGAACATGGGTGGACCCTAGATAGGGGAACACATGTCTGCAAGGAAACTAGTGGTTCCTGGTGGGCTAGGACCTAATGAACATGTTAAGGTGGAGTTTCTGTGCTTCCAGAGGTGCCCAGTTATTATATGTGATTTGAGAAGACCTTTATAAAGAATTCAAATGTGAAAAAAATGAAGCGGACATGACATCAATCTCTAGGAGGTGAGTTTAAATCTATTTCTATAAAATCTTCTAAAACCATTACTGATTATCATACTCAGGTAACGTTAGTGTTCAACTATGTTCGAAGAAACATAGAAAAAATTGATGAAATGTGGATATGTTAGAAATGTTTTATGATATTTAGATTGAAAATTTGATTATATAGTCATTTCCCTTGAAGAAACCACATACATGGAGATAATTTCTATCTAAGAACTCATGATATCTTTATAAGTCCAAGAATTGAAGCTTAATCAGTGAAGTAATGAAAATGGAGTGGATTATTATCTACAATAAATGGTGTCTCTCAACTTTGAAAAGTAGAAATGGGGGACATTTTGAAGAGTCTAAGGTTGAGGATTTAGTGGGAATGAAAATAACTCAAAAAGGGGGGGATGAGGTGGGGGAATCCCAAATCCTGGAGGCAAGGGATAACTAAATTTTTTTCTATGAGGATGAAGAAAAGGAACTAGGGAAGGGTTCAAAAATCACTAATTTTAATGGAACACACATAAACACCAAATCATAGTATTTGGTATTTTTAATCTAGATCTAACAACCACATGAAAAGATAGAAGTAAATGTTTATGAACTATATGGGATAGTTTGAGGAGATATTTAATTTGAATATTTCTAAATAATATCCATATAGGGAATAGAATATATTTTGATCAATTAAATAGATGAAAGTGATGTAGTCATCTCTAATATCTACAATATACCTAACATAAATAACAATATCTTATGTCTCAAGAAACTGTTTTAAAGATGATTTCACATAAGACTATAAAATTAAAAATCTAAATTTTTATGGAAAATGAAGGATAATAAAAAAAGATCCCATGACAAAGAACCACATGCTTCTTCTTATAATCCATCTTGTAATTCCATTACATTTGATGATGGTTCTTGATGATAAATATTGGATATAGAACCTCAAGTTTAGTTATTTAAACTTTGAAAGTTTAATATTATTAGGAAATAATAATATTTTGAATTATATTACTAAAATTATAGATCCTAATCAAATATTTGAAACCTATGTTATACACCAGAAAAATATAAAAAATTTTAAAAGAAGGAAAATTTAAGATCTTCTACCCAACTTGAGTTAGTCATATATATATGGTCAATAAAATATAACATATAATGCCCAAATAAGAAACTACCAAGAATATTTTTATGATTATAGAAGGATAAATTGGATATACTTTCTCCGGATGAATCCGAAAGTGTTTGACATATTTAAATAATTTAATGCATTGGTTTTAAAAAATAAATTATTATATATATTTCATGATCTGATCGAGGTGAAGAGTACACCTCTGATGTTTCTTAGGATTAGGCCAAGAAACATGGAATTTTCCACAATTTGTCACTAACTTTCCACCCTAACTCAATCAAGTAGCCAAAAAAATTGAACCATTATCAATATGGTAAGAAACATTTTGATAGAAAAATTAGAGTGTAGGACTTTCTTGTATAAAGCCTATTTGTCTGTGGAAAATATACTTAATATATTCCAACAAAATCTTGAAGAAAAGACTCTATATGAAGCATGGCGTACTTATAATCCCAATGCAAGTCATCATTGTTTTTCTATTTTTATTTCCTATTTTAGGATCCTAGGGGAAGAAAAATAAAGATAAATGAAAAAGATATGAAGTGTATCCTTACAGGATATGAAGACCGAGAAATGGGAAATCCATTGTATAATCTCTTAAAATTTTGATTATATTTATAAAAGATGTTATATTTGAATAAAAAAATTCATGGAAATATAATCAGGATAAATATTCAAGATAGGTAAAACTCACTTTGGATGAAAACAAAATTGTTGAAGAAATACCAATAGAGGAACAAGGAGTTGAAGAAGCCATGGAACCATCACCACATAGTTATACTTCTGAAGGTATTGAGTAATATTTTTTTTATATATGATACAACCAAAAATATTCAATGTTTTATAGAAATATATGAATTCACAAATAGAAATAGAGAAGCATGCAAACTTGTATTTACTATTAGTGACTTATCACCCTGTTATCTTTGCTGAAGTTAGATCTGATGATTGATAGATTTATGAGATGGATGAAAAAACGCATTCCATTGAGAAAAAAAAGACACTGGACTTAACAAACCACTCAGAAGGGTGAAATATAATTAGTGTGAAGTGGATGCTCAAAGCCAAGAAGAATGAACAAGGTGAATTCCAAAGGCACAAAGTGAGACTCGTCACGAAAGGCTATAAGAAAAAGGAAGAAATTGACTATGGTGAAGCCTTTATACCCATTTCAAGGATGGATGTGATTAGATTATTGATCTCAACAAACACCCAATTCAAATAGAAGATCTATCACCTAGATATAAAGTTATAATTTACAAATGGATTTTTCTAAGAGGATATCTATATTGACCAAACACATGTATACATAAATAAAGGAAGGGAAAAAATATTTACAAGCATAAGATGGTGATTTGTAGACTTAAGAAAGAACCACATAATTAGAACACTAGGATTTATGATTAATTTAAATCCAGTGGATTCCAGAAGTGTCTATAAAAACACTCAATATAACTAAAGAAAAAGAATGATGGAAATATATTATTTTTCCTACTTATATTTTGATGATATTATTTTCAGTGGAAACAATCCATGTATGTTCTCATAACTTAAGGAAATTATGTTCAATTAGTTTTAAATAAACAATATCATAAATATGGATCACTTCCTAAATTTGGAATTTTTTCCATGTGATGGAAAAGTATTTATTCCTTAAGGTAATTATTCCCGACAAATGTTTAATAAGTTAAACATGGTAAATTACAAACCTGTCACAACCCTAATTGAAGTAGGATTGCAATTATGAAGAAATGAAACTAGAGATAATATGCAACCTATTTCAAATGTCTAGTTAGATTCTTGAGATACTTGACATACAACATGTTAACTATTCTCTAGGGGGTGGGTATTATCATTAGTTATATTTAGAATACTATTTAAACAAATTTTAATTCTTCTAAAAAAATTCTTTGGTACATTAAAGGTATTATCAATAAAGGTATTTTCATTAAACCTAGTAAATATTTCAAGATTATTCGATATTCAGATAGAAATTGGGGAATATACCTTGATGAAAGGATGAGTATAAATTGATTCACATTATATTTGGCTGACGTAAATTAATATAGTAATCCAAGAAACAATATATTGTGAAATTATCATCTTGGGATGCTGATTAAATTGTCTCCCACTCAGTAGTGTGTCATAGAATAGAGATTAGAAACTTGATGCAATATTTATTCTATACACAAGAATAACATTATGAGATATTTATATATAATCATTTAGTGACTACTTTAGGAGAAAATATAGTTTTTCATGAACAAAGAAAAGAGATTGATAAGAGGTATCATTACATTAGAGAGAAAGTGAAGAACAATTAATTCAAAATTATTACATATAGAACGAATTAAGATGTTATAGATATATTCATAAAACCATTGAATCATGGTGTATTTCTCAAAATGAAACAAATTATATGAATGCAAGGATATTTTTTTAAGGGGGATGTTGAAAAAAATAAAGTTATTTTTAAAACTGAAATATAATAACATTACAACTGTGATGATGTGGGGGCCACTCCCAAGTCTGGGGAGTCTGTTATAAGAGAAATAAATTTGTTTACTGAAAAAATTAATTTACCAACAATGAATTTAGATATATCCAACAATGAAATATAGATTCAAGGAATCAAAAATTAATTTTACAATAATGAATTTATATGTATCCAATAATGATGGATATATTCAAGGAATAAACCCTTTCTATGCATTTTTTTCTAAATTGAGAAGATTTTTTCTTATGAATAAGAACATGTATCGTTCAGATAATTTATCCAAGAGAAGAAATAAATTTTTTTGAGTCTGTTTTATTTTTTTATATTTGAATTTATTTTTGAAATTATAATCTTCAAATAGTACCACTCGATAGATTATTATAGAAAACTCTATTCTCATGGTTTTGGAATGTTTTAAATAAATTAAACTACCCATTGGTTCATGGTTTAATCACTAAGGGGTGGTAGATTGGTTATTACCCAGCCAATGGTTGAAAATTTATTTGAAATCTACTATGATTGACACTATGGTATTTGGAATAACCAAGGGGTGGTGGGGGTGAAAAATTTAATAATTGTTGTCACATGATAAGATAAAAGATTTGATAGGAAGGGAGCTACTATATATTCTGAGATAGATTATTCCCATATTATGGGAATTACCAAATTTATATAACTAAGATTTATTAACTTATTATTTTTTAAAATAAATTATATTATTTTTCATATTTAAAATAATAATAATTAGAATATTGATATTATTAATCTTATTATTTTATATACATGTATAATAAAAAGGTATATTGGTGGTGAAAAAATAAATTTTTACATAGAAATCCAATTTCAATAACTGAGTAGTCAATTTCACATGATTTTCTATATATAACATGATTGTAAAAAAATTTAGTGTCTTTGAGTTTTTTTGAGGGGGGGGGGATTTGGAAATTTAAATTTATTAGCTATTGGGGATTGATGGAAGCTAGACTCAGAATTATTTTGAGGACACTACACCTACTTTTTTTAAGAGCTAAACAAGATATAACACTCCATTCCTCATTCAGGACCCGAAAATTTAACAAAAAATTCTAAATTATGATTTTGGATGTGGATACATGTATGAATGATTTAATGATGATATAAAAGACAATGTTGTGTTATTAAATTTTATTTGGACCCATGAACATAGAAATTATAATTTTTATTACTTTAAAACTATGTTTATGATACTATGTGATGATTTGAAATGGTTTTCATAGAATGCCACATTATTATCACTTTTAACCTCTAATTATGATGGATTGTTTTGTTTAATTTTATATTGGATGAAAAAGGTGGAGTATATTCTATAGTTTTATAAGTGAAGATGATGGAATAATAGTCATGGGGGTGATTCATGTCGATGTTTCATCGATGGTAGGATGATCTTATAAGGATGATGTGGTGTTCTCTACAATATGGGGTTTTTAAGAAAGTTTACATGAACTGATCTCTAGTCCATGCCAATGATATTTATTAAATCAAAAGTGTACAAATTATTATCAAGGTGAAAAGTTCTTGAACCCTCACAAAGTTATAGAAATTTCTAGATAAACAATAAAAGACCATAGAGACCAATATATAAATCCAGGCATGTAAATATCCTCAAGTGAAGACACCTCCATTCCAAGAAAGACAGTGAAGACACCAAGATCACCATTCTGGATGTGTGCATTCCAAAATGCCAAGAACATCCCAAAGCAGTCTATCCTTAATTCATAAAGAGAAACTTATCAAACCATCCTATTTAAAATTTTAAACAGGTCAAAATCAATGGTGACAGGGAAGAAAACATTCCAAAAAATCAGAGAACAAGGTAGGAACAAAAGCAATTTGAATCTCCTATACAAGATTTATAGAAGTTTAGAAGATTTCAAAAAAATTATTTGAAACCGAATAGAGATGCATGAAAAATGAGATTCAATAAGATAGTAGGAAAAATAAATTCAAACTGATATTTCTCTACCCTGCAAATCTGAAAAGGATCTGTCAACTGAAACTGCTCAGCATCAATACACAATCATCCTGCTCTTGTCCTTTAAAATCATTAAGATTTGTGTTGAAATTGTAGTCCATGCCATCAAAGGAGAAGCCAACAATGACTGAGCAGAATTTCAGATAAAACGTAGGTCAGGTTCAGTGCATGATCAAGCAGATCAGAAATAAATAAGCAGAAATTAAGAACAGACATCAACTGAATCAGAAGAAAAATAAGACAAGAGAGAACATAGGGTCCAACTGGTTAAAAAATAAGAGATCACCCCCAAGCATCCCCTCATAAACCGAACAACAGGACTGCCAACACAATCCATGATAGACAGCTCTATCATAAGAAAACATATCACATGAGAAACTACAGAGACAAAAAAGCAGCATTCTTAAACATCAAAATCACAGGGGAGATCATTTCCATGGAATCTATTTTAAGTTGAAATTTGGGTCCTTCTTGAATTCCTCAACAAAAAATATAAACAATCTTTTCCAGAGTTCAAGATAAGTATCAGTGCTCGTGTCACCAGTTTTGTTCTTTTTAAAGGTGATTGTGTCATTCTATTCTATCCACGAGTCAAGCTCTTTTGATAAGTCCAATGTTTCTTCCATTACATAAGCATCTCTAAATGCAGGGTCATTCTCATCATCTTCACTGGGGGAGGATTCTGAATCCATTGCAACCATTTTAGTTGGCATAGGCTTTGGAGGAATAATATTTTCTTCCATGATATGGGAAGCCAGGGATCTTGTGATAATTGTTCTTTCGGTTTTGAAGTGTTCCTTACCCTTTTTTGTTTGTCTATAATTTGGAGTGACAAAACCATCTGAGTCAACCATTGGTTTCATTCCATTTTTACACCATGAATTCAAAAACTCATCCTCTAGTTGACAATATTTACCAGGTTTAACTTTTATGGATTCATCTGAATCAGATTAAACCTCTTCCCCCTCCATATTCACAAGTATTGGTCTTTGAAGTATGCAGTTCAGCACAGGGTGTTGAGACCTTATCCTCTTTCACATCCCCAACCCGGGATTCAATGAGGTGGAGGTATCTAATGTTCTCTAGTTGCCTTTTTTTATCAACAATAGTTAAGGGCTAGGTAATTTTGGAGTTATCCTTCTCTATCCAAACTGATTTGTATTGGGGGAGGGGGTGTGATATCCTCTTTTTCTCCCCTCACTCACCAGAATGATGCCCAATTCTAGAAAAGTTCTTACCAAATGCATGAACATTTTCAAAAACAACTTACTGGATAAAACCATTTGAAACATTTTTCAAGCAAAATCTCGAAGGAAATGATTGTGAAATGTCAACTTCGGTAAACACAAGAGAAACTGATGGTTGAGACAAGTTATGAGTGGAAAAATCAAGTTTAATTGTGTATACAAATAAACTAGCAATGGAGAAGAGGGATTCCTTCTTAAATAGATGAATTGGAAGTCCCATGAAGCCCAACCAAATGAGGATAGTAGGTGGCTCGAAGTCAACATAGAAATTAGGTTTCCATTTCATGACCTTCATACAACCACCACCAAAGGTCCAATAACCTCTCACCCAAATTCGATAATAGTCATTTTCATGGGAAAAGTGTAAAATAACATGCAAAGAGTTCAGCAGACCAACATGGAAGTTTTTGAATCCAATGTTCTCAAGGGGTTTTCATAGAAAAACTATAGAGGGTCCACGCTTGATAAAATTTCCAACTAGTACAAAGCTCAAATCTGAAGAAAGGAGATGTACCTCTTCATTCGAGAAAGAAATCACTGATAACCCGCGATGATGAAATTTATTTGGCTCAATGCACTCTGGGGATTTCGATTCATCCCTGGGGACTCGACCTGTGACGACATCAGTGAAGGATATAGAATCCTTTCTCCCAATCTGATCAAACACGCCCGAGTTAGGGTTTCACCATTGTTTTCCCTAGGGTGGGTTCTTCAGCGCGCTCTACGTTGATTCCATCTCCAACATGTTAATTATTTCTCCATCTCTACAATATGGGTTCCTCATCTCTATTTTGACTATTAATATTATGAATCGATAATGATGATGTTTATATTTGATCAATTATAAATATATTTATAACTTTACAATGAATATAATGATGGCATAATGAGGTTTCCATTATGATTATCAAGATGATAACAATAGTAGTGATATTTACGCTAATTATTACATGGATGAATTGATGATGCGACTAGTTTAACAATGAAAAAAACATCTAATTTAACAATATAACATATAAAATTATTATTAAAATATTATTCTTGATAGTTAATATTATGATACTTTAGATAGATGAATATTCATTAGTGTTCTTCCCCAAGTAGAGGGTTGAGTGATCATTAAGAGTTCATTTGAATCTATTTACATGAGTGTTGTCATGTCCTCAATCTTAGGTGAAAAGGGTTGGCATTTATTACATGATGTGGGAGTACTATAAATAATACTGGTAATAATAGTAACAAGATTCCAACCATAAAATATAAATACTCACCTTATTCCATTCTGTGATGTGGGAGTACGATAGATGAAGTCGGTTAGAGTATTATTGAGGGTTTATTCATAAAATATGCAGGTAACCTTCTAGATTATAAAATATTGTTGTACTACACAAGATTAAAATGGGAGTTCCAATGATGTAAAAAGTTAATGATGATATAGGATATGTGAGCGATTACTTGTATTTATAGTTATTTCATGTGTTGAGAGTACCAATTGCTACACAACCACCACACGAGGGCAGTTTTTTAAAGTGTGACCCAATGAACATTGATTTAGTGATTAATGTAATGAATTAATTATATATATATTTCTATCCCCACCAATAAATGTGTATATGTTGTTGTGTTATTCATAAGAATAAGGTAATAGGTTAATTCCATTTATGTTTGTAACATATCATGTTTTAAACTCAGTTGAAAATCCCAAGAATTTTGATGTTTTCATTGGGTGGGTGGGTCAATTCTTTCACCAAGATTTAGAATGTAAATATGAGCATTGTATCACTTACAAATGATGTTTTTGGATGAATTTTAAATCTTAGGAGATTTATGAGGTGTTTGGTTGAGTATTGGGTGAATTGGTGTAACACCCCGAGATTTTTTGAAAAATATTCTTTATAATCTCATTGATGTCTTGTGTTGTACGCTACACCAAAAGGATCTTGCACTACACGCATCCCTGACTTGGCTTGCATTACACACAATCGCAACCTTCCACGATAGCGTGTGTTGTATGCAATACCGAGTTTCACTAAACAATGATATGTTATATAAAATAGGTGTTATGAATAGTAATACCCAATTTTTGAAATTTTATAAATTTTATTTTTCAATTTGGACATAATTTTTGGATTTGGAATATCGAAATTAGCCTAGGGTGAATTTTTGGTATTTTTATGAAAACTTTCAATTTTTGATGAATAGTGAAAACACCGGGTTACTATTTAAAAACTGAATTTTTATTTAAATAATTATTTATTTTATTTAAATTTATTTTAGGTAAAAATTGATACATAATACCTATATAATTTCAATATAATTCATTTGAGTGATTTTATAATAATTTTAGATATATAAAATTTTTATTGAACTTTTCACAGTCTTTTACCCACCACCTAGGAGAATTTGAAAATTTACATAAAACATAATTTTACCGCTTCTGTGAGTGGAATTTCGAAAATCCAAGATACACAGTTAATATCCAGGAGTAAAATGTGGTTCAATAATATAAAAATAATTTTTGGTGAATAATAACTTATTTACTTTTTTACCACAATGAAAAGTAAATAGGGTAATTAAGGGTAAAAATGATATTATTATTGCCCTAACACATGTCCTAATTCTATTGGATAAGTGTAATTCGACCAAAAACAATATTAGGAATAAAATATTACCCTTTAGGTCCACTTGGATAAAATTAGGACACTTATTATTATTTTATTTAAATAAGAGTAAAAATAGTTAAAATCAATGTTTAATAAATAATACATTTTTAATATAGGGTTATACATAAGATAAATTCGACTATAAATATTAATTAGAAATATAAAAGGGTTTCCTACAAAATGGTATTTATTTATAATTTTTAGACATTAAATAATTTAATTTATTTATGACACAATGATGATGCAGTAATTACCTTATTAATGAAATATTAACATAATTGATGTTATAAATACCCAAATAAATGTAATTTGAGACTTTTTATGAATTAAAATAATTTTATATGTTAATATGACATGTTAGTATTTATTTAATCAACCTTTTTAGAACTAATCATGCTTTTATAATTTTCACAAAAAATCAATTACCAAATAGTGTCAAAATTGACATAAAATAGTTTTTTAAAAAAATATTGTATTATTAATTGTTATTTTATTCCTAAAAATATATGGTTTGGAAAAATGACTTAGATAAGGTTATATATATTAATAATTAACAACTTGGGGTTATTTTAGATTGTTATAGTATGTTCATTAACCATATAGTGTAAGAAAACAAAAAGACATGGTAAAAGTTAAATTATATAACTTAGAGTTAAATCTAAATGATAAGGTTAAAATAGTAACCTAAACATGTCTAAAACCTTTTGGTTGATATTGTTTCGACCCATCCCCTATTTAGCTTCAAAATAAATTAATTTTGAGCTATTATAAAGCGAATATGACTTTATTAAAAAATAATATTTTATGTTTTTCCAAAGGTTCCCTTTTCCTCTCTTATAAAAAGGGCACCCCTTCCCTCTTCTATTCACACCCTTTTGAGCCTTTAATCTAGGAAAACCCTACCATTTCTTCTTCTCAACTTACCTTGAAACATTATAGAGGTTTTGGTCTCCTCAGAAGACCATCTCTAGTGCCTTAAGAGGAGGTTAATAAGAGGTGCGTCAAAGAAGATGTAATATCCTTTACCGATTTTTCCAATTTATTTCTTCTTATACTTATTCTTCTTTATTTGTTTCATCATAAATTAATAACATCAGTATCACTAATATACTGATATTTTTTTATAAATATTAAACAACCCTATTTAATCTTCTATCCATCCTACAGAAAACGAAATCACCGCGCGTGCGTATGTACGAAATACCGTCTCCACGCTGTGGTGTAATCTGTTTTCCACCACCACCTTACATGGATGGGTATAATGGTGTAAATAAATAACTATATTTGGTTATTGTAAGGTTATATTGATTCTAAAATATTATACATACACTTAAATACAATTCCATCATCATGGGAATTATATCATCGCGCGTGCGTACGTACGGACTACCGTCTCCCCAAACGCGATGAGATTAATTTTCCATGATTAACCATTCAAGAATTATTATAAAGTATATATAATGAATAATAACGAAATATATGACATAATTAAGCTACTGGATTTATTTATACACACACATATATATATATACATTTCATCCACTTACTTCTATTCAAGTCAATAAGGAAAAGAAAACAGCGTTCATGCGTACGTACGACCTACCGTCTCCATGAACGGTGTATTTCATTTCACTTATCTATATGTTATATATATATATACTGAATATATATGATATATAAATCCTGATTTACATTCTTGAAGTAATTAAATAATGATATAAGTAGTAATAATATCAAGAACAACAAGTCCAAACACGTACAATAAATAAAACGTTTTACCCAAAGTGTTGCTTTAACATGAAATTTACAAAAGAAACGGTAATATAAAGTCATAAGTGAATCATATATGATATCATAACAATTAATATGATTATTTAATAAGTAAATGACATTATTTAAATCATTATAAAGGATGTTCAGATACGTACAAAGCATATCGGACCTAAGGTAATGGATAATTTTGCAATCTCATTTTTATCCGAGATTGCTTATACGTAAGTATTTACTAGGGTTATATTATTATCCAGGTCCATAAAAATGTTATTCATAAAGTGTTTAATATTAATCCATATATATTTAAAGTCATGTTTACCGCTCTTTGACTTTTATATTGTGTTATGGAAAGAATCTTTCTTTTGTTTACCCCACGAGGAACTTTTTGACTTTTCCGACAAAGTACGAGGAGAATGTTTATTTAACTTATACAGAATGAACATATTTTTATGGATTCATAACACCTTATTTTCATGAAGCTTACTCTACAAGAGCTGATTACTATTTTAAAGAAAATCTTTTTTTAAAAAAATTTCATGGCATTTTGTGAAAAGAAAATGATTTTGAATAAGAAATGATATTTTCCTCAAGAATTAATTTCAATTGTTTTATCAAAACAATTTTCCATATAAGATGAAATTATTTGATACGTCTATGTTTCAAGTATAATGTCACTATGATTTACATGGTTTCACTTTTCTTATTATGAAATGATATCCATTTGTTTTACATGGATTATGTTATGATGGGATGATGTTTATGAAACCCATTTTTATTCATTGGGTTACGATGAATGATTTATGTTTATGTTGTGGCGGAAGTAAGAATGATTTAATTATGAGATGGGTCGGACCTATATATCCCTCCAATGCATTGGGTAAAGATTAATATCTCATGAGATATACATGGCTGGAACGGTAAGTTAATCTGGTTTAGTGATACTGGACTGGAACGAGGAGTGAACTCGATTCAGAAAGGGACTTTGTCCACTAAGATAGTCTTGGTAGCAATGCCTTGGCTACTATAGAAATGAAATCATGTGCTTAATTGTTTTCCAAAAATACAGGTTTTATTCCCATTCTATTCCTTTATGATATATGCCTTATGTACTTCCAAGATTTATTTCATCGATAAAGATTTTGATGTTTATATTTTATGTTCAAGTTTTTTCATTCAAATGTTTGTAGATTGTTTTATGTTATCTATGTTTACCTTTACTGAGCATTTGAGCTCACCCTTTTTTATGTTTTCTTTTCCCCAGGTTTTGAAGAAAGGTTTTATGTAAAAACACAAAAGGGGAAGATCTTGATGGGAGATGTTGAAGATCTTTCACCATGATTAGAAGATTATATTCCGAGTTTCCAAAGACACTAAACTATTACTATCCTTGTCTGTCTATTTTTGTTATGTATTAAGTATTCCATGAAAATTAATGTAATGTCTGTGTACTTCATGATTTGGGTCTCTACAATTGGCCTCAAAAAATCATCAGTTTTTGGTGAAGAAAAGTGAGGCGCACAACTGGTGCACAATTAGTTTAACCATGAATGTCAAATGTGGGGACCCTTTTCTTAATGGGCATAGTTATTTAAAACCTAAAAAACCCTTGAATTATCTATGAAACCTTTTCTAATATAAAAGTATATATTATACGGTTGTTCTCAAACATGTGAGTTGGGGGCATATGGACATGCAATGTATCTGTAATTTATTCTAGTGGCTGTGCATGGGCGACACCTAATTTTCCCAAACTACGTGCTTCTCCTAAACCCATAGTTCCAGTTAAACAGTATCTATTCATATTTTAGGTGCACGATTTTTCTAACAATGTGATCGAACCATGAAGGGTGTGGCCTCGACCAGTGAAACCTGCACTGTCGGTGCATAGTTAACCAAACCATGCAGCATAACCGTACAGATCATTAAAGAAGGATGAAATGACTATTTTTCCCTTATAGTTATTTATTCATCCCCATTTTCTTTTCTCATTTGTGTGAGCTAGGGGATCCATGTGGGATGTCTCTTCCTCTACTATCTTAGGCTTTAAATCCTCTTATTCATTCGGAATATGTTTCGCTCACTATGGATTGTGTTGGAACCATATCTATAATATCTCGACACCTCATGCTTATCCTCTTTATTTACCTTGATATATGAAAAACTAAATCCATGAGAGATATTTTTACACATTTTTAGGGAGTTTTGAAAACTATTTCATTTAATTATGTTCTATATTGAATCAAATTTTGATACCACTTGTGTGGACCACACTAAGAATGAGGAAGGTGGTGTAGTTGATTTTCCCTTAAGACGCATTGTTTTTATTATATAACAATTATTCCATGAACCTGAACCTTCTGGGTGTCACTCCTAAATTATAAAATTCTTTCAATTAAATGGATGTATCACACATTGACTACTGTATACACCATTACATGGTTGGAGGTGATAACCTCAACCTAAACCATCCCTTGTTGGTGAGTTTTATTAAATAATTAAAATTGATCATTCCACCTTTTAATCTAACAATTATTTTGGGTGAGTTGTTTGAATTATTTTATTTATTACCTTGCTTAAGGATGATCAAATTTTAATGTTAGAAGATTTAATTTTCTAGGATGATATGAACAATTTAAATTAAATGTAATTTTTAATATAGTATAATGTTTTTCTAATAAGACCCCTCGATTGAGGTGTAAAGTATTATAAAATAAAACTGAATTTGTGATGATGTATTTCAAGGTATGGATGTTATCTGTGACCTTAATCTAGTGCTTTTTTTTGAAATTTCATAATCATGGTCATAGATCATCTTTCTTGTTTATAATTTAATGTTTTTAATTCCATGTGTTAAATGTTAAATTAAGTATATTTTAAAGGATCTTCTGTTCCTTGAGCATTGCCGATTTCCAATTTACAGAATGTTGAGATAAGAAATCATAGGTAAGATAGATTCCCATATATTATATTATTATAGAGGGAACTCAGTTAGGGTTTTGGAAATGATCTTTCTGACCCCCTTGGTCTAGTTTATTGGAAATGATGATTCACATCACTTGGGTTGTTGATCACGATGTTTCACACCCTCTTAGATATGATTTTGGGTAAGAACCTTCTCATTATTCATTCATGATACATGACATGATTTTCCTCACAATGATGATATTTGATGTGACCCTCCTAGCAGGTGGTATTTGTGGATGGTGTCCCTTACAGAGGTAAATACTCTTATGATTATATGCGTATTCTTGACTTTTACCTTTGGTTCTGATAGTGAAATCTCTTTATATAATTATACTCAATCCTTATATGTGGATGTATAGGAACTAAGCCATGGGTCCCCACCAAGAAATGTATATCTATAACGATTGTTTTTAACAAATTCATATATATACAAGATGACAATTGTGTATAGATATTCCAGGAATGATGTCCCTTGTAGAGTATGAAACTCTTATGATTATATAAGGATCCCTGAGTTATGCCTCGGGTCCTGGCTAATATGACATATTTATATAAATAGAAATATACTCTTGTATGTATAGAGTACACTTATATAAATATGAAATAAAATTTTTATACATACATATACATATATATATATATATATATATATATATACAGAGAGATTTTTTCAGTGATATCCCAGCTTAGGCCGAAGCAAGTATAGTCGTACATGTTTCCTTAAGGAACTTGAGCCCAAATTTTTTAAATTTCATATTACAACACTTATTTACTTTTCAAATACCTTAAAACTTCTTTATTTTACATGCACAAACTAGATCAATATTTAGACACCGTTGGTGGTGGCCAACTGAGTGAATCTCATACCCTGTTTGGGCCACCATTATGCTGGGGTACTCAAACATATATCATGTTTATAGGATTTGGTTTTTAGATTGTACTTTATTACTTTTATCCTTCTTGGATAGGATGGAGTATGAGAGTATAGGACCAATCATGTTCTTGTGATGCTATTGGAGAAAAATTCCATGTCATTTTTTAGTTATTTTCCTTGTCTATCTTGATATATACTATGTATACATGCCTGTATATTCTATCGGAGCACATCATGCTTGATCATTTATTCATTATTATTGGATGTGATTTATTATTATATTACAATACCTTTATATTTATTTATTATACTATATTTATAACTAATCTAGATGGTATTTTGTCTCCACTATACAAACTTTACACCCATGCTGCTAGTCGGAAGCATATGACATATGGGGATATGCGCTTGAGGCCTAGTGGCCCACCGACCCAAGAAACTATTGGAGTGGAATTCATGTTGGGATGCTAAAAATAGTATTATAGGTCTTATCCCTTTTTTTTAATTTTTTTTGGTAGAAAGGAGACTAGAGACATGAAAACACTTGATAATATCCTATGTCTGGGTCTAGACAACCCTCACACAAGGGAAATATCAAGTGGCTAGGGAAGGAGACTGTTATTCTACATTACAGTTGATAAATTTTTCATATTGGGGGACTATTGTACCTTTTTTTTGTTATTGATTAAGGATTTGATGGATTATACCCTTGACCTAGTATGGCAAGGTGGTAATTCTGTATTCATCTTTATAGGCACATAGATATTCATATTATATTAATATGACATGCCTTTTAGACTAAATTATATATTTTGTGGTGCATAATAATTTTAATATCATGTTAGGTACTTTATTATCAATCTTGTTTGTATGCCATAATTATATGATTTTGTGCCTTATTTATATATACACCCTATTTAGGTGATCTATTTTGGGATTTACTGTATTTATTTATTAGTGATAGCATGTCTAGTAATAGTTTTGAAATATAGTTGATTGAATAAAATGTAAGGATGAACCTAAATAGAGTTTTCCCATATAGTTTGATGGTGGAATTACATTTAATCAACTGATAATATTCTATTTAATCCATGAACCATTTGATTCAAGGGATGAAATGTTAATGGTTTCAATTAAATGTGTTCCAAACAATAATTTTCAATGTGTATGGAGGAATTTATGAATTTGGAAGTGGTGACCTAAGTGATCATACCATCTTGAATAAATTTACTGTAGTTTCAAATTAAAAGTGGAAATATGGTTAGAACTAAATTATAACCAATGTCCTAATTTATAAATTTTAAGGGCCTTTATAACTTGTATAATGTTACCCATATAAATAAACCATTATATATAAACTTGTTTACTATGAAAACAAAGGGAAAATTTGGTTGCAGCTACATGAATGTCATTGGTAACTTATAATGGAATGTACCTTTATAAATTGAGAATTGTAGTTAATCAAAGAAAACATGGTTCTTATGCATATATTCTAATCTATAATTATAATAGATTATAACTTCCTCATATAGGCTTCTACATCAATCTCTTGGGCATGATGACCCATGCAGATAATTCTTGAAATTCACTACTGGACCCAAGTAGGTAAATTGGATGTTTATTATGGAATAAATAGACTTGAAAAAAGTAGTTCGGTTATGATATGATATGTTTATGTATTGATCCCATTAATGGTTTTTGAAATTATGAAAAACAATTGTAAAAAAGGGGTTTGTTCTAAATGGAACTGAATTGGTTTAACAGGATCCAAATAGCTCACCTTTTTTTTAAATGTTTATTACTAAACCCCATGGGGTATGTTTATGTTAATGATATGGTTATTTAAAATGTTATTAGACATGTATATAATGTACATATACATTCATGGTGGCATATTCATATACCAGTTTCCTTTAAATAACAAAAGGTCATCATAGTATAATTTATTCCATTTTTATGTAAGGTTTAGGTTAATTAAAATGAAAGTTACAACCTAAAGGGCGTTTTACTCTCTAGATTGGAAATTTAAATTTTCGTTAATAAACCTAAATGTGAGAAACTATGGTAAAATTATTAACAGGTGCTTGATATACCTTGTTTTAGAACTATTTTATATGCTGAACTGATTGAGAATCATTTAACACCCAATTTTGAAACCTTTTATAGGTGGTTACAGCTTGAACCCCTGAGTAACGGTTAGATCCTAGGTTACCATGATAGGGAATGTGTGATTTACCCATTAATATCATTTATATTTTGTTCCTAGTTCATAATGGGACTACATGTTAGGCATTTAGACCCAGGGACTCCATTTAAGCATGAAACTTGTTTTTTGAGTCGACACATTTTTCTTAAAATGAATGGGATTTCCTAGTATAGGTATCAACCTCATATCTTTATGTGATTTTAAATTTATATGATGAGTTCCCGGATTGAAGACACCATTTAGGTGCTTTTTGTTTTGAGTAGAAATTATAACATTGAATGACACCCCCGGGTGGATGGGTGGTTGTCTGTTTCTTGGACCTCAAGAGAGTTTTTATATATGTAGATACCCAATGAGTGTTTTATATTTTTTTTATGTTAGTGTGGTTACCTTTCAGTGATAAATTTTCTATCTAGATTCTATGTGGGTTCATGTCCTCATAGCCTGATGATTGGAAGGTGATGTCGTACTATTTATGATAATAGAATCTAATCCACATAGGATAGTGCTCTCTTCTTGTTTCAGCATGACCTTTTTTTAGAGAATATTTTAGGCATTTTTTTCTCTATGTTTAGATATTTTGAGTTAGTTATGTTTATCATGAGAGAATCCTTAGGACTAGGTGGGTGACCTGGACACCCTTCCCTTTTTTCACACCCTTGAAGGTTACCGTTCAGTTGTTCTAGGAAACTAGTGAGGGAGGTTGGCATGGAGTTCTCTAATTTATTATAGGTAATGAGGAATATTATATTCTCTTTATAGGTCCCATTTTTTTTGAGGCTTTTGTGTTTTATAATACTTTCACATGATGCCTTGCCTTCTAGGAAGTAGCTAGGGTGATGAATAGAAAGACCATTTTAAATGGATAGGACCATTCGAGTGCCTGGACCTATTGACCTGTAATGGAATGTTTACACTTTCTTCATAGATAAAACACCATGAGTAGTGAGATCATTCCAAAAATAATGTATGTGGGATGTTCTATTTTGAGGAAAAGTTCTAAGGTAACTCTCAGAATGTTCAAGTTATGACATTCCATATACCATGATCATTTTTACTTGGTTTCTGGATTGATCATGAGTAAGTGAGTTGAATGTTTAAAAAATTGGTATGGTATGTACACCCATTTCATATTATAAGTCTACATTTCACTAATTTCACATGAGGTTATTTGGTATGATCTATTGTTAAGTGGCTCATTGTGAGTTTAGGGAAGATGGTATTTGAAATGAGACATTTGCAGGTGGTATGACCTAAAGCATTGACTATTTAAAGGTTGTTATTATTATGAGATAAAACCTATAATAATTTTGGGGAACCATGATACAATTGAACCATGTTGGAACCTGGACACTTTTAGTCTGTTGACATGGCATTGGGTTTTGGTTAAGGTTATTATGGACTATTTTAGATGAAGGTGTCTTATGATAAGCATCACACACCTATCGATAAAATCTCAGGGAACCCCTTTCTTATAGTTTATCATGATCCCTATCTTGAATTACTCCCAAGAAAATTTGATAAAGAATATATTATACTTTGATCTTAAACAATCAATTATACATCCATATTACTGGATATGATCATTGGATGTGCACTCAATGACTAGTTTAAATAAATCCTCAGGGTGTGGATGCAACCTTGGGTAGTTTCCAATGGACCTCATGAGAGAAGGGATGTGGCTATTTGGGATTGTGATTAGATGGTCATTTTAGAACTCAAATTTCAGTTGATAAAAAGAACTGTGGTGGTTCAATTGGAATAAATCACTAGAATTCAGTTACAAGATTCAGTGTGTGTGCTCTATGTGATCTCATGATGCCTCTAATTAATGGAAATTGGGATATATTATCAAAAGACTATAGACATTTACGCTGATTGTTTTTGAGAACAGTTAGCTGAAAGAGGTTTGAAAATAACTCTTCAAAGGGAGTTACATGGTCATTGTGGAACAATTCATGTCTTTCATGAGTTTAGGAGGGTGTTGTGGAATGGGACATTCATCCCTCTAAAATAAATCTAACACAAAAAATTTTGGGTTGGTTTAGTCAGAATAGATAATGGAGGTTAGAGTGAGGGCCAAGGTAGTGATCTCACCATAATTGGGGGTATCGTTCTGAGGAACATGCCAAAAGAATTGTTAGAATTATATAGATGTTCTTCATTGGGAAATTTCTAGGGTTCAAGTTCTGTGACTCACAATTAAACATTCAATGGTTAAAACCTATGATGGGGATCACCTTAAATTTTTTGATAAAAGCGATGATGATGGGATTTTTTCTCATGTTAAGAAATCCCAGGTAATCTATGTCTGGTTATTTCATCTTGGTTTCAAGTATTAGATTGAGTTTTAGTGGGGAGATATTAACTTACCATGTTTTGTACTGGGATGAAAATCTCAAGAGGTTTTGAAATTTTCATTTGATAGGAAGGTCGAATCTTCCACCAAGATTTGGAATGTAAATTGGACCACTAGATCACTTAAAAGTTATATTTATGGTTAAATTTTAAATCTCAATAGATTTATTCGGATATCAATTGGTTTTCGAGAGCATTGGGCTCTAAAAACACAATTTTTTGGTGAAGCAGAGTGTGGTGCACTGTCAGAACACAGTTAGTTTAACCATGCGAGTAAACCATGCAACCTATTTTATAAAGGGTCATGGTAATTTAAACCATGAAAACCCAAAGGAGTAACTCTATTTCCTTTTATAGTAGATAATAATTCATTTCATGGTTTTTCTTTTCCATTCAATTTAGGGAACATGGATGTATAGGGTGTCTCCAATTTATTATAGAGGTGGATCCTGTGTTGTACATGTTTTTCCAAAATTATCGCTTAGCCAACACCCTTAGTGACACTTAAAAAGTATTGACACATAGTCAGGTTCAGAGTGTTCCAAAAAATTCTAGCTAACCATGCATGGTGTGGCTTTGGGCAGTGAAGCCACCACAGTTTTCAAAAAGCCAGCCAAACCATACAAACAAACCCTGTGGCTCATTAAAGAAGGATGAAATTACTATTTTCCCCTCCAGATTATTTCTTCCTTATGCCCTTTTCTTTTCTACTTCATGAACACCAAGGGATCCATGTTGGAGATCCATTACTCTCCTCCCACATTCTTTGAATCCTCCTCTTCACTCGGGCTCCATTTCACTCTCCATCAGTTGATTTGGAATCATATTACTGATCTCTCAACACCTCATGCTTCTCTTATTTGTTTAACTTTCTATTTGGAATGATAAATCAATGTGATATCCTTTCCCCTATTTTAGGGTGTTTTATGATTAATTCATTTCATTCTATTCTGGAGTGAATCAAATCTTGAGACTGGATGTGTGGACCATCATACTCATGAGGTAGGTGGTCTAGTTTCTTTTCACTTAATTCATGTTGTTTATATCATATAACCATTGTTACACTCATAATACTCTTCTGGGTGGTTCTCATAAATTATGAAATGCCTTAAATTAAATGTTTAGAACATACCTTGACTACATTAGATACCATTACATGGTTAGAGGTGATTACCTCAACCCAAACCATCCTTTTATGTTGAGTTCACTTTACTAATTAAAAACAATCATTCCACCTTATATTCTAACCACCCAATTTTGTGTGTTGTTTAAATGATTTTATATACTACATTGCTTATATTTGATCACATTTTAAGGTGAGATGATTTAATATTATTAGATATTATTATTAAATTAAATTAAATGTAATATTTAGTGAAATAGCATGTTTTATAATAAAACCATTCTGTTGAGGTGCACTATCTTATAAATTAAAAGTGATTTTATGACAATGTATTTCAAGGTATGGATGTTCTCAATGAACCTCCTTTAGTGACTTCATTTTATGCAATGGAATTATCATGGACATGGACCTTCTTACTTGTTTATAATTGAATGGTGTTAATTCCATGTGTTAAATGTTAAATTAAGTATATTTAAAAATATATTGTATTCTTTAAGTGATTTCAATTTACTATTTATATAATGTTGGAATAAAGAATTATAGGGAAAAATAATTACCATATATTGGATTATTATAGAGGGACCTTGGTTAGGTTTATGATCATGAAGATCTAAATCCCCATGGTTGAGGATATTGGACATGAAGATTCACATCACTTAGGTTGATGGTCATGATGTTTCATGTCCCCTTGGATATGAGTTTGGTAAGACTATTATAATTATTCATTCATGATACTCACCCTGATTTTACTCATCATGATGAAATTTCATATGACTCCCCTTACTGGTGGTATATGAGAATGACGTCCCTTATAGAGGCTGATACTCTTATTATTATATGAAAAAAATTGATTTACACTTCAACACTCATTGGAGATATCTCTTTATATAGTTGTACATGATTCTCTTATGTGGATGCCTAGGCACTATGCCACAAATCCATATTGGGAAATGTTTATCTATTGAGACCATTTTCTGACTTATGCATATATATATAGGATTAAAATTGGGCAGATATATTCTGGGTATGACGTCCCTTGTAGAGTATGACACACTTATGATTATATAAGGACGACTATGTTATTCCTAGGGTCCTGAATAATATGATGTATTTATATATTTGGATATATATTCTTTTAGGTATAGAATAAACAGATATAAGTAAAAAATTAAATGTTTATATATATATGGGGTGATATGTTCAGAGATAAGTCGCCTTACGACAAAGCAGGTATATTCAGTCAGGTATCCTTGTAGAACCTAATCCTGACTTATTTACATTTCATATTACAAAACTTCCATTACTTTTAACATACCTAAAAACTACTTTATTTTATATGTATAGATTTTATCAAGATTTAGACACCATTGGTGGTGGATTACTGAGTATATCTCATACCATACTTGGGATTCCATTACACTAGGGTGCCCAAATAGATATCATGTCACGAACATATTCTGAGATTGTTCATGCTTTATGTTATCCTTTTTATCAAGGATTGAGGATGAGAATAGAGGAATGAGATTTTTCACCTAATGATATTGAAGATAGTAGTTGTTTCATTTGTTAATTTAGTTTCTATGTCGGTCATGCTATGTACTCAATATACTTTCTTGTATATTCTGTCAGAGCATGTATTGCATGATCTTTTATTCATTATTATTGGTTTTCAGTTATTATTATATTCCAATTAATTTATATTTAGTTTTTATAATTTATTTATAATTGATCAAGAGGGTATAGTATCCCTAATTTAATACCTTTACACCATCATTACTATTCGGCAACCTCATGCGTACAGAGAGGCGTGCTTAAGGCATAGTGGACCACTAGCTCATGACACTATTGGAGTGCAATCTAGGTGATTATGCTACAATTTCTATGATATCATGTTATTTGTTATAGTTGTAATATGAGTAGAGGAAATATTTTAAACACTAGAACTATTGTTTACTGGATTGGTGGGAACGGTTTACACGAGGCCATATTATTTTTTGTGTGTGAGTGTGATGTTTATTTATATATTATTCCTATGATTTTAGAGAGTGTGATTTACAGTGATATGTTAAACAATTATAATAATGTAAAGAATATTTGTTTCTACACAAAATTATAGGACGTTATGGTTGAATTTTGGGTTGGGATTGTAATACTATGATATAAAATTAATGCCTTGACGATTTCCACTATTTCATTAATATCCATACATGATGTTGTACGAGTTATTTGGTCCTTATGGGGATGAACTACTATGTATATAGATATAATCATTCATAATTATAAATAAAGGTTTGTAGGTTTATGTTTGTGGAGTTATCATTTGGTGTAATATTGATGAAATAGATATATAATAGGATAATAATGTTTATAATTATTTTGTATACCTGTGAGGTATACAAGTGGTTTGGGTTTTATATCATATATAGAATTTGTCAAGTTTTTTTTTAATATTTGTAACTTTCTCATAAATTTTTATATTTTTTGATATCATTTCATGATACATTTTTATAATATTAAAAGATTTTATATTAATAATTGCTCATGATTTTCTGATTCAAATATTAATTTTCACTATTCTGTTATACCATATATTGAGAAATTACTTCAATTTATGTTATTTATATGGTCACATCCCTGCCTTGAATTTCATTATTCTTTAATTTTTTTAATTATTTTTAATTTCGTTTATAAATTCTTGGTCGAATTAGTTTTAATTTATTAATATATAGAATATTTGGATGGGCACACTATAGGCACATGGTTAGTAGAAAACATGCAAAAACCAAGAAAACATGTTTGCATCTTAGTGGAGCCAAATTTCATGGTTGACACATCATTTTTCTAATCAATCACCTATCTAGTGTGAAGTTTCTAGACCCTCCAGTAGGGATAATACTGTTGATGCATTATTTGACCAATTGTGTGGCCAAACCATCTGCAACACCCAATTCTATTAAAAATAGAAAATTCATTTAATGACACCATTTTTTATTAATCCAAATACCCATATTTTCTCCTACTCATCTAGACCCAGCCCAGTGGGCTCTCTCTGGTCTTGTCCCTCCACTTTTCCACCCTTTTCAATCATGATCCCAACAGGTTTTTCTTGATATGGGTTCAGTTCTTTGTGGTATGAACTCTTCTCCCTCAATTCTACCATTCCCTCTTTTTTAAAATCTTTCTTCACTTCTCACATGACCTATATGAACCCAAACCTATTTTTTAGTGTTTCTTTTATTGATTATTTGTGTCTCGGGTTTATAATTCTTGATTGAGGCTGATTCTAGCCATGACCATTGATGGCGATTTGTTACTCTTTGATTCCAGGTATGTTTTGGTCCATTCTTCCTCTTTGTCTCAAATTTAGTAGGATATTTCTTTTTTTTTTGTGTTCCATTTTGTCTTTTAGGATTTCTTTGACCTCATTGAGGTGAAATAGAACCACAAGTATCAAAGGTGATTTTTAGGTAGGTTTCCCTTTTCTGTAGGTCATCAAATTCTATAACTTCTAATACTTGTATTTACAATCCTTCATTTTGATATTAAATTATAATAATAAATATGTTATAGAAATCTTTTAAATGGAAGAAAAGTTTCACTTGATTTTCTACTTCAATTAAAATATTTTATTATAGTTAGTAGCATGTAAAAATCCATTTTAAAATAATTTCTCATGAATTTTTTATAAAAAACCCTAATGGCTATAAAAATGATTTATATGATAAAATAGGGTGTTGTTTTTAAATGTAAATGCTAGATGATCAAAAAATATTTTGATATATATATATATATATTACTTCTACACATATTCATAGTTATCAATATATATAATTTATATATAAAAAATCACATGAGAATGTGTGAATTTGTAGAATGAGATATATGTATATATTTTTATGTAAGTGCAGATGGGTAAAACAATAAAAGGTGGAATTTTAACCTTAATCTTGATGCCTTTTTTTTGTTTTCTAAAATAATTTCTAAAAGAATAATTTTAGCATGGTTTCAAAAATGTATATACAATGAATGTTTATCAATTTTTAATTAATTAGTTTCAAAATTATGATTTTGATATTTATTTATATGTCACTCTGTAATATTAAATGTTTTCTCCTTATCCTGGGGAATAGAAATGGGTTATTATATCATGAATGGATCAAGAATTAATTGAAGGTGAAATGTGATTTGAAACAAAGGGAAAAAAAATTCACATGGTAACCCTAAGTAATTAGGTGGGTAGACTAGGACATGTGTGGTAGGAAAGGTATACCATCTTTAGCCTTTAAACTATGCTGTAACACTAACTAAACTGCATAACAATGTCATGGATTGGTTGACACTAGTACTTTATCTTTTATCTCCTCAGAGGATCATGCATGTAACATCCCAAACAGGGTGCCACACACTGGTTCCCTTAGACAATTCATCATGTGAACTCAAGCGCACCTCCCTATACACTAGAGGCAACCCACTAGCTGTGAGGATCTGATATCGATAATGGGGAGACTGTACCCTCTTTATCAGAGTAATATCATAGCGTAAGTAAAACAAGATTAACCAAATGATATAAAAATAACTAGAACAATACCGGAATCACATGATGACCAAATTAGGAAATACAATATCTAAAAGTAAATAGTATATTTTTGATGCTCAATGCTTTCCCAATATCAATATGAAAGAAGAAAAATAAATAAAGACACTAAAAACTCTCAAGAGTGTTTTGACACTAAGTTTGGTTCCCTTATCCATGACCCATACCATTTCATCCATACAACAAAGGGACCTCTCCCTTAACCTATCTTGTAATCATGAAATCTATTTGAGTACCATTAGGTAGCCTAATTAAGGACTTAGTACAATTCATTAGTCCACCACCAACAATATTTAAAACAATATCCAATCAATAAAACTGTATACAGTTTTATAAACAACTAAATACAAGCAATAAAGTAAATAGTTTATGTCTATTTAATTTCTCTTTATTTAACCAAATGACTCCCAGGTTCCTGAGGACACCCACACTCTCAATACCTACTTTTACACATGCCAGTTTCTAAAACATATCACAATTTAAAATCAAAATTCATTATATCACATGGTCTTTCATTATCCATTAACTTAATTCATTATTAAGCTCAATAGGAATCTTAGTGCAATGCCAACATTTTGGGCCTAAATCACCATGAATAGGACCCTATTAGTATTTTAAGTAGTAGTTTGTGACCCAAAAATCATTATCAAATAATCAAACAATTGGTATTTTGAAGCAATAGTCCATTTCCCACACACGAATATCACAGAATCATAAGTATTTATCACTATGTGATTTTGATGCAGCTGACCATATACCCCACACGAATATCATGAAATCACATGTATCACAATATCACATGTATCTTAATATCACATATATTAAGGTTGATCAACATTAATTATATTTTAGATTTCACAATCTCACATTCCGTTAATTAATTCTTAAATTAATTAATCAATTTAAATGAATAACCCATACAATTTCCATTAATTAATTCCCCATTTAATAAACCCAACTCAATAAATTTAGTAATCACAATAATTAAAATTAATTAATTAATTGGATTCATAATCATAACATACCATTAATTAATACAATAATTAATTAATTCAGTTCCTCAATTAAATTTCCCCAATTTATCCTAAATCATTAAACAATGGCAATTAAAACTAATTAAATCAATTATCAATGAAATTTCCCAATCACGGAAATTAGAAATATCACAATTACACATACATAATTAAATCAATCCTTTTTGATTGGAATTTAGACCAAATACCTCAAACACATTGATAAACTATCGCCCAATGGAAATTCCCCAAATTGAAATAGAAAGGTCAAACCCATGACAAATAATGAGATCATAAATCAAAATCCTAGAACGAGATCATAAAAATTACAATTAGTCAAACATAGATCTATATCTAATAGTAACAAGTGAAGAATTCCTTTGAAATGATGGATGAAGAATGGGAGAGATAGAAGAAATCCCATGGGATATGAATCTTATACTGGAAGAGGTGTATATCTTTTATCTGGGATTCGAATTGTTTAGAAAAAAGGTTGGGAGCCCTAGAAATTTTTCCAATAACCTAAAAGAATGAGAGAAAATGATTATGGTGTAGTTGCTCTCAATTATTTGTTAATAACATGGTTTTGGAAATTTAAAATCCAATTTTAGGGTTAATTAAAACCGTGAACATGGTTTTCTAAATTGTGGTGCACGGTTTGTCAAACTATGTACCTCTTCTGGGGGGGGGGAGTGTATGATTTATTATAAGAGGTTGAATGGTTTGAAAATCTATGTTCCAACTATTCTAATCGCCTCTGCCTTATTTTACAAGGTTTTCTATACTGGGCACATAGTTTGGGAAAACCATGCACCAACCATGCACTAGATCCATTAATTACAAAATATTACCTTTTCAACCAAAAAATACCCAAGGTAACAACAAAAAAAACAAGACAAAGAGTGTACCAGAAAAAAGCCCAAAACATCCCAAAAAATGATCATGATCTTACAGTATCCACAACTTATAACAACTTTTCCTTGAGTTGTACTCCCAAGAATCTCTAAGATTATGAGGTAAAAAGATCGGTCCACTGAGCCTATATATCCAATTATCCTTCCCATGTGTCCTCCTTCACGCACCCATATTTACAAAATATATGGACTATAGACACGGTATTCCCCAATAATACTTTCTCACTATGATCCAACACACATATTGGATGCTCCTCAAAGGACACATCTATATCATGATGAAAATAATACACATTGATTAAATGAGAAGGGTCAGGGAGATACCACCAAAGTTGTGACATATGAAAACATAATTCATAACATTTCACCTTTATGGAAGATCCAATCAGTACACCACTTGCCCGATTATCTCCATAACCTCAAAAAATCCAAAATACAAGGGTAAACCTTTCCCGGTATCTATATCAAGCAGTGAATAAATATAGGAAACAAGAAAATGAATACACAATCACCCACTAAAAACTATAGGGTTCATAGATGTGTATCATCATATGGGTTCTATGTAATCTGAGTCATAATCATATGTTTCCAAATCAGTTGACCCAGGTACAACATCTCCTACATGAGTCTCTGTCCAAAAAACATGGACTCTCCTACCTCTATCTAGCATAGAGATGTTCTTCGTGGACTACAATAAAGTACCTCATATGGTTCCATCTATATCATATCCTGATAACTGTTGTTATAGGTGAACTCATCGAAATCTAGTTTCTTCTCTATAAACCCACCAAAGTTTAGAGAAAACATCCCCAAAATATCCTCAATTAGCTGAATAGTACTTTCTGATAGCTAATCTTTTCGTGACTCATATTTTATGTCATGCTTTTGGAAGAGATTACAGAAGGCGCTTGGTACACAGGTTTTATTGAGTATGGATTTCCACCCGCAAACATATGTGCAGTCAAAAGGTATTATATAGGCACTTGATGATATGCTTCGTTCGCATGTCCAATACTTTAGTAGGACCTGAGAGAAGCACAATTATTTTGTGTTGTTCTCTTATAACAATATTTATTAGGAAACTATTAATATTACAATATATAAGGCTATTTATATCAGGTTGTTCATTTAACCTCTATATTGGATGGAGGCTGGTGAGTCAGAGTTCTTGGGACCGAGTCTTGTGCAAGATTCATTAGAACAGGTTCAGCTAATTTAGAATAATATGGCTACAACATAGAACATGAAAAGTTTGAATTAAGACAAACATTGATGACCCATATAGTTTACATAGGGTGATCACGTATTCTTTCAGGTGTCACCTAGATTGGGTCACCACATGATATAGAGATAGGGAAAGTTTTCACCCAGGTTTGTTGGACCGTTTGAGTTTGTGAAGAGAATCAGGACAATGGTATAATGATTAACTCCTCCATATAGGTAAATATATATTCATGAAATCATTAATGTGTCACAACATTGGAGGTATCACCTCGACCCTTATCATGTTATCTTTGTGAATGATATTGAATTTGAGATAGATGTTTCCTTTGAGGAGAGTCAGATAAGTGTGTTGGATCACAGTGAGAAAGTTTTTTGGGGAAATACTATGTTGATAGTTTCTATATTGTGGAATCATGGCCATGTTCAGTAGGAAACATGAGAGAGAGATTTAGATA